>MJUU01005239.1:41497-65546 GCA_002080025.1 Modiolus philippinarum
ATTCCTAACAGTAATGATGATAATTTTCAAAAGTCAAATTGCAAAAAACTTTGATTCTAATTTTGGTAAATTTCCTGAAACTCTCAAAGACCTGTTATTTTTTGGAATTCAACCTAGCAACCATATCTTTTTCAATTCCTAACAGTAATGGTGATAATTTTCAATAGTCAGATTTAATTTTCAATAGTCAGATTGCAAAAAACTTTGATTCTTATTTTGGTAAATTTTCTGAAAGTCTTTAAGACCTGTTATTTTTTGGAATTCAACATAGCAACCATATCTTTTTCAATTCCTTACATTAAGAATCATTGTTTTCGATAGAAAGACTGCAAAAATCTTTGATTCTTATTTTGGTAAATTTCCTGAAAGTCTTAAAGACCTCTTAGTTTTTGGAATTCTACCTAGCAACCATATCCTTTTCATTTCCTAACAGTAATGATGATAATTTTCAAAAGTCAAATTGCAAAAAACTTTGATTCTTATTTTGGTAAATTTCCTGAAAGTCTTTAAGACCTGTTAGTTTTTGGAATTCTACCTAGCAACCATATCTTTTTCAATTCCTAACAGTAATGATGATCAATTTCAATAGTCAGATTGCAAAAAACTTTAATTTTAAATTAAATTTTTATTGATAATTCCTATAAATAAATTTTCAAAACCAAACTTTAGTGTTGGTCCAAAACAGGTGAGCGGGGGGATTGCAATCTCTGATTGACCTTTTTTCATTTGTCTTTATTTTGAAGAAGCCCTTCGATGAATTCACTCATAAAAGTGGAGAAACGGATCGACTAAAAGAGGTGCAGTTTATGCCTATTAGAATTCCGACGGTCTGTTGAAAAACAAGTCCTCCAAACTGGACAAATATATTTGAAGAAGAAACGAAATGGGGTAAATGTCAAGGAGACAACATCCCATATCCAGGTTAAAACGAACCAAAACAAAGCATCTAGGAGTCACCGTGCGTTCTTCAACACAGTTTGGAACCTCTAACCATAAAGCAAGCCCTAAATGGCCCCAATAAATCAATGGAAACAAACCACATCAAATAACCCAAATATCAAGAAACTAAAATTTTATAAGAAGACAAGGACAAGCCAATGACCAACATATTCCTGACTTGGGACAGGCGCAAAAATTGCGGTGGCGTTAAACTCGTTTTCTGGGATCCAAACCTTCCGCCTATGTGTGGTGAATGGCTAAAAAAATAAATACACTAAAAAGACTCACAGTAAAAATCAAACTAGAAAAAAGTCCAACTTATCAAGACGAGTACCCTTACAATGAAGTACATAAAACATGAAGACAATACACACAGGTACTGTCCGGACAAATGCTCGTAATTACTGACAGCTAGCTAAGGACATAATTTCCGTTGACTATGACATCGAACCTTCTTACATATGAAACTTCAATTGAAATACTTTTAAATAGATTTGGTATAACAACATCATTAATTATGAAAGAAGAACATGATATTGTGCAATGCCAAATACTGCCAATATGAAAAATTCTTTTAATTTAGTTATGGTGTAAAGTATTTAGGAGATGATCAATATTTTTGCCAACAAAAACCAGAAGTAAAGATTTAAAAACAATGCTGTATTTATATCCTTTATGAATAAATTTGTTCAACGGATTAATAAGTTTGGAAGTACAATTTTTGAAGTTATGCGCTTTGTAAATGATATTGCCGTAGAAGTTTGGATGAGAATGCCCTGGTGTATAAGAGCCCTGCACATAGAACCAAATTTTCTTAATATGTCAATGTATCTATAATAAAATTTAGAGTGTTTTTATCAATTTATTATATCTAAACCCTTGATGGAGAAGTTTTCAGTGAAACAAAGATTTCGGTCGTTGAAGTCAGTAACATCACTACATACTCGTGCATATCGAAAAAGTTTTGAAATGTAGACCCCGTGAGAAGGGGCTAACGGAACATCGCCGTCGAGATGGGGAAAATTAACTATAGGAAAGGAGAAATCATCCCTTTTATCATAAACCTTAGTTTTTAACTTTCTTGATTTATTGATATATCAAGATCAAGAAAAGGAGTATAATCACTGCTACTATTGGATTTATTTCAAGAAAGTTCTGCAGGATAAATTTCACCTGTAAATTTAGAAAATTTAGGATTATTTAAAGCCAAAATATCGTCCAAATATCTATATGTATTGTTAAATTTATCCACTAAATGCTGTTGATCAGAAACTTAATCGATTCTGAGTCGTATTTCACAAACTATGCTTGTTCTCTGCCTATAACAATGTACTTATATCTTCTTTCGCCGTTCTTACGGGAGAAACATCTATGAACTATATCTTTCAGCTGAGATTTCATTTCTTCATGAAGAATGGTAGTATAAAGTGTGGAGAATTGAAAAGTGTTAATGCTGTTACATTGTGAAATTGATCTTTATTTGGGATTTCAAGCAGATCTTTGAAATTTTTAATATCCACATTTCATTTACACCACTTCTTGAAAAGCTAGTGTCACAAAATTTTTTAAGGCCCAAGTTTGCGGCTGTCTAGATGGAGGTTAACAGCTTAGAAATTATTTTTGTAGAACATTTTGTTGTTCCAGCGATGCATGTACCGTTGTTTGTATGGGCATTTGTGCAGCTTTGGTAACCAGTTCAACGAAGGGAGATCAGTGTCTTCAACTTCGGTTGAAATCCCACAGGAAAGCAAAATAGATTTATTGTTCTGTAATATTCCCTCCTTTGACAGAGAGATTAGTGGCTATTTCGGTTGGATTGCACTGGGTGTTACCAATGCGAAGTTCTTTCTTAAAACATTCGATGTAATGATTTTAACATATGAAAATGATGTTATTAGGGGCCTTGTCTGCCGGAACAACGACATAAATCAGGTTATTTCCCTCTTTTTACTTACTTTTATAGAATTTATGGAAAAAATATGTTATATGCCTTCTGGAGCCATTTTTTTCACTATACCAACCACATTAACTGACTGATGACTTTGTTCTTGTTTTAAGGTTTTTTACTATTACACTAAAATATAGCATTCTGGCACTTATGCCTCATGCCTTTCATCTACAATAATTGTTTGGGCTCATTCATTGCCAAAATTTCCGCAAACTAAACGTCTACGTTATTACAAGGGACCAATAGTGATAGGATCGTTATGCTAAATAAGATCATTCGAATAAAAAGCAACAGTTTCTGCCGATGAAATTTATCCAATACATAGAAAATTTTTCATGTAAATTGCATCATATTAATATTTTCATATTGCAATTCTAGACGGCCTCCCTGCATTTAACTTACCATGAGGGCAGGCAGATAATAAACAGACCAGATACGTTTATTCACATTTTATGAAACAAGTTGGTACAAATTTCGAGCTAGGATAGCAACGAGGGAAATCAACGCAAGACTTTTGCATTGACATAAATCAAATTTTCTCGAAGTATTACGTCTTTCGCATTGTTGGTGAATGCATAAAAAGAGATACACTGTTACCCGGCTGACCGAAGAGGCAGAGTATTTGAATACGTTTATTGTTTTCGAGAAAGAGAATAGCAATTTTTCAGTGTATGCATGTTTTACGTTGTTTTTGGTAATTGAAAATATTAGCATTTTAATCAGATAATGTTATGAGGTTCTTCAGATATATCTGAACAAATACATCGGCAAATGAATATTGACGCAATAAGGAACAAAGGGGGAAATTCTAAAATAGAAAATCCAAAATCACGACAATTCATTTCCAACATGAAATGAGACAGCATGACAAGACAAAAAAATAAACAAAATGAAGAAGAACCCCGCAAAACTAAAGCATTAGCAGTGAGAACCCCAACAAAAACTTGATTTATCATCAGGTGCTCCGAAAGGGCAAGCATGATCTGCTCCACGCAAAATGATAGATACTATGAAGAAGATGATGCCTGCCTTTAATTTTGGGATCTGCATTAGCTGTTCTTATTTTCAGTTATGTTTATGGATTTCTTAAACAATTATATGTACTCTTACAAAACCTTAATTGCTTTGGCTTAATTAAACTTCTTATTGATAAACCTATTTCATTTAATTTTTAACTAATGTGCTATTGATACTAATCTTTTAGGCAAGTAATCTCCCGTATTTTCACCATATAGCCTTTCATTTCAATTCTACCATTCAAATGTCTTTGAATTGCATGGGACATGATTAAAACACTCTAGCCTCAGAATGATACATAATCTTATTTTTCACACTTAGAGAATAAAAACCCAAAACATCAAGAAATTATGTAAAATCCAGGAATGTCTCTCTCGTACTGACTCAGTCCTAACCTGACAATTGCTTAGAACGAGCGTGCATTTCCGGGTATGCAGTCTTGATAAGAAATGACTACCAGGAAGTGAAAAGAAAAAAATCTCCGATTGACTGGAGAGCCTGGAAAAATAAGTATAGTTCATAGAAAGTGTTGTATTTATTCGTTTTCAGTTCTTTGATATTTTTTGTCTTTGAAACATTTAATTTCATCCGCACTGACAAGGCATCATTTGTCTGGTAAATGACCATGTACCAAACTCACAAAAATCATATAAATTGCAATTATATTTGTTGATTTTAGCTCTCCATTTAGATCAAATTGGGTATTTGTTCTCTATCAGTTTTTCAACAGTTTTTAACATCTTTCATTTTAGGGTTTTCCAAACGTTTAGATTTTATCTGCACTGAAGAAACGTAAGTTGTCGAAATGCGCATATGCAGAAAAAAAATTCACAGTAACTTCGGTTTTTAGTTAGTTGTCTTTAAGGTCTACGTTTATCAATAAGGAAGTGACTCGACTTGATAGTTTTAATGAACTTTATTGAAGGATAAATACATGCATTTTTATATCTAAATAGTATAAAATGAGGAAGATATATAATTCATTTTACTTATCAATTATTTACATACATCTAAATATTACATATGAATAAAGATTTTATAAAAAATGTTATAATGATTAAATAATTCCAACGATGAGCCTTGTGGTATGAAACTATGGATTTCACTACTCTAATCTTTTATGTATAATTTTTACTTCTCTGCACCTCTGTACCAACGCTTCCAGTTAGAGTTTCTACTTTCTGTAATAAAAAACATATTCAATGAGATTATAATATCCATTAATATATACCTTAAACAATATTTTATCCAATATTTTATAGAAGGATATGGAGTAAATGAACATGAGATCATAACACATATGTTAACTCCAACTGCAATAATTTTTATGAGCTGTATGGCCATTTCGGAATTTTATTCCTCATCAGCAGCACTAGAACCCAAACAAAGGAAATCCACAATTTAAAAAATAAATGAATGTGATCGGATAACAAGTACAGCCTATATTTCTCCTCTCCTTTTACATAAGTCAAGCAAACAGAGCATAATAATAGTTACATAATATAATNAAAAAACATATTCAATGAGATTATAATATCCATTAATATATACCTTAAACAATATTTTATCCAATAAATGAATGTGATCGGACAACAAGCAAAGCCTATATTTCTCCTCTCCCTTTACATAAGTCAAGCAAACAGAGCATAATAACCGTTACATAATATACAACATAAACTAATATACATTTACATATAGTGGAACATTTTATTTTATTTGTTTATTTCATATATTTTAACTTTAACTGTTAACATGTTTTTGTCGTATTATTAAAATAACTTCTAAGCTATTATTTTGAGAGGAATAGTAGAAGTATAAAATTAATATCTTTTGTCAAATTATTAAAATAATATATGGTGAAATATGCTTTTACTATGTAACTAGATTTCATGCAATGAAAGCGAAAAATCATAGAAGTTTTACGCTGATACAAGGCTGTAGGCCATCAAAAAAGTCAAATGTATAATGATTGAAAAAAGTAATGACTAATGACATCTTTATAGAAAATAAAATAAAATAATCTATCATTGTTTTGAGTCCATGTTGTTCATCTGTTTTTCTCTTTTGTCCTGTACTAAAGTGGTGTCCTTGTTTCTTAGTGTTTCCAATGATGCCATTGTCCATAGATTGTTCGTTCTTTTGACTGACGGTTTGGTTCTCACTTACTATCCTAGTTCCGTAATTAATTTTTACCCCTACACTTTCGAATGGAAGTTCAGGGATATTACTGTTAGTCTCCGTTGATTTCAGTTTTGGTATATTTTCTGAAAGTCTCGAAGACCAGTAATGTTTTGACAACGGAGCCTGTAACTTAAACTGCTGAATGAATACTACTTCTACTTACGTCCAGTAACTGGTACAGCTAGAATAACAACCACTGCAATGGTTACTAAGTACAGGAACACTCTCAGGCTCTTCATTTTCTGAAGCAGTAAAAATGAACATTTATTAGCAAACGAAATAATCACCTGAAAATAATTTTTTTTAAATGAAAGCCCTAGAATAACTGGATATAACATTTTGTGTTGTCTTAATTTGTGAACTAGCAAATGATTCAACAATCTATAGTGTTAAACCCATGTCTAATACATTAACATTTAAATGAAGCAAAATTCAGTTTGTGATAAAGGTGATTTTGCGTTAATTTTCAAATGCAGTTTCTAAATGCCGTCATGTCTACCCGGCATTCTAACGTAACTGAATTCCAGGCAGAAATATTTTGCTACGGAACAAATGTATGTCGGAAATGTATTTGGTGTGTAAATTGAGAGTAGGAACAAACACAAAATGTGATTTCAGTTTAAGTGGAATATTACATGGTTCCATAATTTCCATAAGTCTAGATCATTTACTAAAAACTAAATTCACAATAAGTTCGGTATTTGTTATTCATTACCACTGGGTCGATGCCTCTGCTGGTGGACTGTTAGTCCTCGATGGTATTCACAAACCAAGTATACAGTACTCCGGTGCTGGTCAGAAACCGATTTTATTTGGAAACTTGCAAGATTTTAAGTAAACAAAATTTTGTTCAAAACCAAGAAGTACCCCCTCTCGCATAGCTCTGTTAATCTTGGCTTTCCCTTTAGGTTCTATTTATAGTTTGTTCTCTGTCAGCTTTTACAATATTTCGTGTTATATTGATTACCAAATGTTTTGATTTGCACTGAAGAGACATAGGTTGTTGAAATGTGCATATGCAGCAACTAAATTAACAGTAACTTCGGAATTTCATTATTTAAAAAATATGGTTTGTTAGAATACATAAAAGAAAACACATCGTCTATTTACCATACAACTATGCAACTACTTATACAATTGGCGATGTATATTGAAGAAGTAAAGCGCAAACTTTCAAAAGGCAAAACTTTCTTACCTTTTTAAATCCTCCGTAATCACTGATTAAAGATTGCCTAATTTTGGTGTTTTATATAGCCTTTTTTGGTGAAAAATATTGAGGTTTCAACTTTTGAACTTCCGAAAGGATAAACATAGTTTGTGATAAACACCTTAATCGGTATTTAATAGCCTGTTTATGGTTGTTTTTTACAAGAGATGTAAACGGATTGACAGATGAGTTCCAAGTAATCTATAATTTTGTTTGTTTCTAAAATGGATACGTAATTGTCCTAATGCGTTATGTTACTTTTTTATCAACAATGAAGTCAAGGACATAAATATGTATATATAACAATGCTAATATAATGTCGATATACAAGAGTAAACTAAACAAAACTATGCAAATAACGAAATTTCTGAAACCTAAGGAAATTTCTAAACGATGAGACAGTTGTCAAAATAGACAAATACTATGATATTTATTACCACTGGGCCGATGTGAGTCCCAGTAGCCAGTACTTCAGTGCTATCCCGAAAACCAATTTTATTTGGAGACTTGCAATATCTAAATTGCATATATTTTTTTTTAAATTTAAAGAATATCCTCTGTCAGACTAGCTCTGTCAGTAGCTGATTTGGATTTTCTATTTAAATCCTAATAGTCATTTGTTTTCCTTCAGCTTTTACATTTATTTCGGTTCACTTATCTGCACTATAGAGACATAAGTTTTTGAAAGTGGCCATATTCAGAAACTAACTTCACAGGAAATTCTTTATTTTTTTTATTCAGTACAACAATTTACCATTTATTATTGTTAGTTGATAAAAGAATCAGTTTCAAAATGTATGTTCTCATTCATAAATTCAACCAAATATTAAACATTTATAAATAAAACTCAATCTCTGCATTTGGCATTTCAGATCGCCACGGCAGCTAGTAAGCATTACTCTATTTAGAAAATACATATACGATAATAGGCCGTTGCAATCACCAATAATACATGTACGTTGGACAATCTATAAGCAATTTACATACAACTAAATACCGAAGTTACTGTGAATTTATTTTCTGCATATGCGCATTTCGACAACTTATATCTCTTCAGTGCAGATAAAATCTAAACGTTTGGAAGACCATAAACTCAAAGATTTTCAAAACTGATAGAGAACAAATAGCCAATATGATCTAAATGTAAAGCCAAAATCAGCTAAGGAAAGAGCTTTGCATGAGGGAGATGCTACTGAGTTTCAACAAAATTTACAAAAAATTAAGATATTGCAAGGTCCAAATAGAATCGGCTTTTCGGGTCAGCACCGAAGTACTGACTATCAGGCTGGTAAATACCCTCGGGGACTGACAGTCCACCCAACAAAATGGGTATACATGCATTTATTATACGTGTGACAGGAAAACTTACCTGATTTAAATAAGCAATAGATCAAGTGAGCTACGGATCACTTGGTGAAATACGAATCAGAATCACAGAATAAATACAGACAGTAAGAAGTGATTAAAATGTTAGAGTTTCTGATCGACAATATATTTGACCAGTTTGGAGGACTTGTTTTTTAAAAGACAGTCGGAATTCAAATAGGCACAAACTGTTCCCCTCTTTAAGCCAGTCTGTTTCTCCACTCTTATGAGGCTGAACTTCTTCAAAATAAAGAAAAAAAAACTGGCCCAGTACTTTGATTTCAGCTTCCGTTATATAGATGATATTTTATCATTAAACAACATTCGCTTTGGTCATTTCCTTCATCTTATTTATCCAAAGAGCTTGAAATTAAGGATACTAAAGATACTTTCTCATCGGCCTCGTTCCTTGACCGTCACATTGATATTAACACCTGATACACTACAAACTAGGCTGTATGACAAACGTGATGCCTTCACTTTTCCAATAGCCAACTTCCCTTTTCTTTGTAGAAACATTCCAAAAGCACCAGCATATGGTGTTTACATCTCTCAACTCATTCGCTACTCAAGGGCTTGTGGAGTTTGTCTTTTATTGAAGTGTGGAGTTGGTAAAACAATTCCCCGTGGTAGGGATGTATGCTCTTTATTTTTCTTAGATATGGCGTACTTGTGCATGAGATAATATCTCATGTGTACACTTTGTTCAATTACTATTATCTAAATTTATGTAAATTCTAAAACCGAGGGATTAACTCCCTCCATCGTGGTTTTGTCCTTAGCTGTATTTGATATATCTGATCATTCGGATTTCGTTTGGTTTTATGCCTTTTAAACATTTTTTTGAAATTATGGAGTTCTAGTGCTGCTGATGAGGAATTGATTTCCGAAATGGCCATACAGCTCATTAAAATTATTGCAGTTGGAGTAAACATATGTGTTATGGTCTCATGTTCATTTACTCCATATCCTTTCGCAAAATATTGTGGTCGATACAATGATAGAACTCAGTTGCTTACAAATAAACTATTTAGGCAAGGGTACGTTACCAAAAACTTAAAGTTATCATTACAGAAGTTTAACGGCCGATATCACGATCTTGTGGATCGCTATGGGATATCTGTTTCCCAGATGACAATAAATCTTTCCCTTTACAACTAAAGTTTGTTTTTCCTCTATCGGATTTGGCTTTACTACCGGAGTTGACATGTTCAACACGGCGGTTGTCTTATAAGAAGCAGGAGATGCTTACTCTACCGTTACACCTGATCACACCCATGGTTTTTATTGGGTCCGTGTTGTTCATCTGTATTTTTGTCTTCATTTTTCTTTTTTGTCATGTACTCAAGTGGTTTTCTTGTTTCTTAGTGTTTCCAATGTTGCCGTTGTCCATCGATTGTTCGTTCTTTTGACTGACGGTTCGGTTCTCACTTACTTTATAAAATGCGAACCTGGAACACTATTTTTATAGGGGAAATTCAGGGACTATTTTGACAAAACCTGGTTTTAATTAACCCAATAGTTTCAGCGGAAAAGACCTTAGATTTTTGTTCAAATCAGGTGCAAAGTAACGCAATGTTTTAAAAACAAATGGGAATCCCGAGGACTATTTTGGCCAAGTTTAGATTGAACTGACCCTGTAGTTTCGGAGGGGGGATCTTTATATAGGAGCTCTAGCAAGGTCCCTTTAATACTATGTTCCCCGATGGCATCCATCTGGATAACGTGTTTATTTTTAAAAACGCCATTTTTACAGAAACCACCTAATATAAGTTCTGTTTTTGCTACGTTTTGTTCCAGAAGTTTCAAAGGAGGAGGTCTCCGAATGTGTTAAACTGTGTTCCCCACCGACGACCCGTCTAAAATAACGTGCAATTGTGAAAAAAACAACATTTTGCAGGACTTTAATGGTCATGTTTTGTCGAAATGGCCATGTAGATGCTGATACGATTTTTAAAAGTGTTCAAATAGTACCCATTTTTTAAGATTTCCCCCCGCGACGGCAATCTTGGAAAAAGTGCTTGAACTACAACGTTAACATGGGAACAATCAATGACTATTGTGGCCAAAACCTTACTGGCCATGTAAATACGGAGAAGATTCTGTAAATTTTGATTAAAGGTAATATGTGTAGGGTATTGCCAACAGTGACTAAACTCAATAGACCATTGTTAACAAATTTCTGATTAAAGAATGCAAAGATCACGCCGTTTTGAAATAGAGCAGATCCATATCAAACACATCGACCTTCGTTTCCTGACATTTTTATGTTCGGAAATTTATGGAAAAAAACAAATTGAAGCCTTATTTATTTTGGTGATAGTGTTAAAGGCAAATGGTATCGGAACTAATTTTTCTCAACCTCCTGTATGATAAGTTATGATATACTTGTTCATGAGAGAGTATCTTTTATATGGATACACAATCATAATTTCAAATTTTCATTTTATTTTTTGAAATTTCCAAATGTGATTCAGTTCATTCTGTTTATTGTACATTCAATGTATTTTTAAGTCAGTTTTCTTGCAGTTAACTTGAAGACTAAGACGACCTCAACGTAGCGTTGCTGGACATTCAGCAATGAATTCCACTCTAATCGGTCCTGGGACCGTCTTGAACTTAATATAGGGTAAAGCTGATGATTAAAGGCCTCATTGTGACATAAAGATAAAACAAGAGTGGACCCTAATAGATGTCTCGCCCGTCCCTGCTTGTCGCTAAAACAGTCATGTACTACTCAAGAGCAACCTACAAGCCAAACTATTCTCATCAGAAACACTCAACTTTGTTCACTAGATCATGAAATTGAGGTCAAGGTCAAAAGCCATATGGCAGACTGACATGTAACAACCAAAACCGAGCCATATACCAAATGTCATTGACCTACAGCTTGTAGTTATTAATAAACAGACTTAAGCAAAAAACTTAACCTGGTCACTTGACCGTGAAATTGAGGTCAAGGTCAAAAGCCATATGGCAAACTGACATGTACTAACCAAGACCAAACTATATACCAAATATCATTGACCTATGGCTTGTACTTATTGAGAAACAGACTTAAGCAAAAAAACTTAACCTGGTCACTGGACCGTGAAATTGAGGTCAAGGCCAAAAGCCATGTAGCAGACTGACATGTACTAACCAAAACCGAGCCATATACCAAATATCATTGACCTATGGCTTGTAGTTATTGAGAAACAGACTTAAGCAAAAAAACTTAACCTGTTCACTGGACCGTGAAATTGAGGTCAAGGTCAAAAGCAATATAGCAGACTGACAAGTACTAGCCAAGACCAAGCTATATATCAAATATCATCGACCTATAGCTTGTAGTTATTGAGAAACAGACTTAAGCAAAAAGACTTGACCTGGGCACTGGACCGTAAAATTGAGGTCAAGGTCAAAAGCAATATGGCAGACTGACATGTACTAACCAAGACCAAGCTATATTCCCAATATCATTGACCTATGGCTTGTAGTTACTGAGAAACAGACTTAAGCAAAAAAACTTCACCTGGGCACTGGACCGTGAAATTGAGGTCAAGGTCAAAAGCCATATGTCAGACTGACATGTACTAACCAAAACAATATCATTGACCTATGGCTAGTAGTTATTGAGAAACAGACTTAAGCAAAAAAACTTAACCTGGGCACTGGACCGCGAAATATAGGTCAAGGTCACATGATTTTGTGTCTGCTAGATAGGGTTCGTTGTAAATAACCTATGGACCCAATATAAGGATCCTACATCAAATGGTTCTATGAAATAACTTGAGTTTACGACGTCGCCGCCGTCGCCGTCATACTTTGCACGCCTATGTCTCGCTTTCCGCGACTTTCGTCGCGGGCGAGACAAAAAATTACGATAAAAGCGTTGTGCCATTGACTGGTTTAACCATGTGTTTGAAGATACTTTGTCTTATGTTCATTTATTCCATATTCTTTCATTGTAGCACAAGTACTATATGCATAAAATTGTGCTAGTGGCCGTCTTGAACTTACTATGAGGTATGAGCAAAGCTCATTGTTGAAGGCCTCATGGTGACTTCAAGATGAAGAACAACAATAAAAGCGTTGTTCAATTGCTTGTTTTTTTACCATGTATTTGTAGAGACTTTGTCTCATCTGCAATTACTCCATATCCTTTTATTCATCATTTAATAATATACAATTATAGCCTATTAATGAGGTCAATGCACAAATTTATTGACATGAGACAAGTATATTGACCGAGGACGTAGTCCGAGTGTCAATATATCTTTCTCATGTCAACAAATTTCTCCATTGACCGAATTTTATAGGCTATAATAGTTTTATTATTTTCCAAATTTAAGAATTTTTACAGAGACTTATGTTAATAAATCTCAATTTTATATGATATGTTTGNTGAGGTATGAGCAAAGCTCATTGTTGAAGGCCTCATGGTGACTTCAAGATTAAGAATAACAATAAAAGCGTTGTTCCTTTGCTTGTTTTTTACCATGTATTTGTAGAGACTTTGTCTCATGTGCATTTACTCCATATCCTTTTATTCACCATTTAATAATATACAATTATAGCCTATTAATGAGGTCAATGCACAAATTTATTGACATGAGACAAGTATATTGACCGAGGACGTAGTCCGAATGTCAATATACCTTTCTCATGTCAACAAATTTCTCCATTTACCGAATTTAATAGGCTATAATAGTTTTATTATTTTCCAAATTTAAGAATTTTTACAGAGACTTATGTTAATAAATCTCAATTTTATATGATATGTTTGTTGTTTCGATTTTTTTGCATCCATACTTTCTAATAGATTCATTGAACTGAAAATAGAAAATTGAAATAGATAAACCAATAATATTTAAGGAATTTTGCAATTTAATAAAAGAAACTTTTAATTAATAATCTATTTTTAGTCTCAGGTCAATATGTTAAGTCAATTCATAAAGTCAATTCGTCTTTTATCCCTTATATTTAATGATAATGTAAAACTGATCTATATTTAGCAGAGGTCAACACGTAAAGTCAATTCTTAGATTTATTGACAACTCTAAAAAATAAACAAGATCATGTGACCACAACTGAACTAATCACTGGACTCTAAAAATATATGAAAATAATAAACTCTGTTGTAGCATATAATACATGGCTAGTTGCTTGTATTTGTTGTTTTTTTTATATATTGTTTCGGGTATTTAATTATGTCTTTATCAATAAATGGTACACACACCAGAGTTTGCCTTTATGGTAAATTGTCTTCATTTTGAAGTTTTTGTAGGGCTCACACTGTTATTGCTTTATTTTTTGTGGCGTTTTTGTATACTTTTATTTATTGATTTGTCTTTGTTATGCTGTCTCAATTCCTGTTTGATATGAATTGTCGTAATTTTGGATTTTTTATTTTGGAATTTCCCCTTTTCTAATTTTTGATCGGTATTCGTTTGCCGATATATTTGAAAATATAAATACATCAAAGGTAAAATTTTCAAAATATTTAAGATACCAATACACAAAAGGAGTAAGTTAATGCTCGCATTATAAACTATTGGATAAGGATGATTAATTTCATTGAAAATGAATATCTATTTTTTATGACAAAGTATTACAACTTCGATGTTGTGTTTAGTACATTTTATCAAATTTCACGAAGCACTGCCACAAACAAAATGAAGATACAAATTTGTATTTTTAGCATCCACTGTGATATTGTCAACAGTATGCTTTTCGGTTTTATGTTTGGACGATTTAAGAGAGCGTATCTCTTGTTGTGTTTGAATATGGAAATGAATACTCCAGTTGCAGTTTGAGTAAGCATATGTGTAAATGTCTCATGTTCATTTACTCCATATCCTTTCGTCAAATATTTAATACAGGAGTTTGTCTTTTAATGCAGTGTGGAGTTGGTAAAACAATTCCTCGTGTTAGAGATGTATTCTCTTTATTTTTCTTAGATGTGGTGTACTTGTACATGAGATTTTATCTCATGTGTACACTTTGTTCATTATGATATAAATTTATGTAAATTCTAAAACCTAAGGTTTAACTCCCTCCATCGTACTATTGTCCTTAGATATATTTGATTATACTGATTATTCGGATTTCGCTTGGTTTAATGCTTTAAACGTTTTTTGAAATTATGGATTTCCTGTGTTTTGCTTCTAGTGCTCCTGATGAAGAATAAATTTCCGAAATGACCATGCAGTTCATTAAAATTATTGCAGTGTGAGTTAACATATGTGTTATTGCCTCATGTTCATTTACTCCATATCCTTTCGTAAAATATCCAGTAATAGCAGAGCTAAACTAGATTCATACCCGTAATGCCTGCCTCCACCTTGAATATATACCCGATGATACTCAAATTTTTATGCCCTATGTTAAGGCTTTTATCTTTGCGTTCTCCGTTCATTTCCATTTATTTGGTTTATGTCACCCCAGACGTAGTCAGGGTGACATGTTGTTATTCTACGTTTCTTCTGATTATTATTAGTATTCCCATTTTTTCTTCTCCCAATAATTCTTGTCCAAGCGACTATTTTGAAATGGCTGAATGGAATGATTTCAGACTTTGCACAAAGTTGGACCACCACCTGAAGTTGTATGCTGTTGGTTTGAAATTTTCAAAATGGCCATCATTTCTAAGATGACCGCCGAAATACGTCAAAATTTGAACATTGTCGGATTTCAACGAAAATAGATTTCTAAGTAGATTTTGAGGCTGCGAATCTTGTGGAATCATCGAATTTGTGGTCTGGGGTGACATCGGCTATTGCTTGCAATTGCAAGTCTAGTTCTTTTTATTCTTATTCTTCCCATTATTCTTGTCCGAGTGATTTTTTTTTAAAATGACGAAATGAAATCATTTCAAACTTGGCACAAAGCTGGATCACTATGTGAAGAGTTTTGCTGTGCGTTTAAACTTTTCAGAATGGCCACCATTTCCAAGAAAGCCGCCATTTTGCGTTCAAATATAGGGGATTTCATATCTCGGGGACTGCTTTGAAAATTTGTTAATAATTTGTATAAAGGTTCAGTAAGATGAGAGGAAGAAATTGATGCGAAAAATATTTCAAAATGGCTGCCATTTTCAAGATGGCCACCGAAATACGTAAAAATTTAACTTTGTCAGATTTCAACGAAAATAAATTTCTAGGTAGATTTTGAGGCTGTGAATAAGATGGAATGAACGAATTGGCCGTCTGGGGTGATATCGGCTATTGCTTGCAATTGCAAATCTAGTTAAGTCTCCCAAACGAAGTTGGGAGACTTATTGTTAATTTCTGTTGCGTTTCTTATTATTATTCTTCTTTCCCTTTCTTCTCGTCGCAATGAACTTGTCCGCACCAGATCTCAGAGACCATTAGACCTAGAGCTTTTAAATTTTATAGGATATTAGCCCCATGTAAATAAATGAGCAATCATTAAAAATTTTTTGAAAGGTAGTCCATTAAGGGTACATTTGGGGGCTCAATAAGGGATGGAGTCGTCCTATAGTAAGTCTATGGAAAATTGAAATTTTGATTTTTTTCACTGCAACTCAAAAACTATTGACACTAGCCGCTTCAAAATTCATAGGAAGGTTGTGTGTGTTAAGTTAAACAGCATTGCATAATTGAAAATTAATACTGTTGCCATGGAAACCACAACAAAAATTGTAATTTTAAGAAAATAGTATTTATTGTTGATAATTGTATTTCTATTACAGCTATGTGTATTAGTTAGGTTATAAGGGGAACTCCTGCTCAATTTTTTGAAATTGGGTTTAATAATGCCCAGGAATCCGATATGGGAGTTCGTATGGGAGACTCTTGTGTTTCGCTTGCGAACACAGTTATAACTTTTTATTATTATTATTATTATTCCATCTTTCTTTATTCTCGTCGCAATGAACTTGTCGATTGAAAATCTCAGAGAACAAAAGACCTAGAGCTTTCAAACTTGGTAGCATATTATCCCCATATATTTAGATGTGCAGTCATCAATAATTTTTCAAAACGGGTCCATTAAGGGTACTTTTTAGGGATGTGAAAAAGGGGTGGGTTCGTCCTTTAGTAACCCTATGGGAAAATGAAATTTTGAAAGTTTTTTACCCAAATTTTCAATGTTTCTTAAAAAGTATTAAGACTAGCTCCACTAAACTTCATTGGAAGGGTAAGTGTCATGTAAGAATGGGTTCCACAGCATTGTAATGGATGGAGAAATTTCAAAATAGCTATGGTCCCCACGGAAACTATGCATGGCAACCATAGATATGCAAAAAAGTTAGAATTTTGAGAAAATCGTCATTTCTATTGATAATAGTTAATTGTTGTAATTCTATTACAGCTATATGTATTAAATAGGTAATAAAGGGAACTTCTGTCCAATTTTTTGAAACAAGGTATGAAATTAGATGTAAAGGTAAATAGTGCATTTGGTTGCAATGGAAACCAAGGAAGAAACCTATTATTTTAAGAAAAACGTTTTTTTTTCTGCATGTAATAATTGGATTTCAGCAATATGCATAAACTAATTTATAAGGGGAGCCCCTGCCCGATTTTTTTTTCTTTAGGGAGTCTCGTAATGCCTTGAAATCTAATATGGGAATTCGCTTGGGAGACTTTTGTGTTTCGCTTGCGAACACAGTTATCACTTGTTATCGTTGTTTTTTGCGTCAAAAAATCAATTATTTATTCATATTGGTACAATTTGTAGACCATTGCTTTCACTCTTGTTATTCGTTCTCGTTGTTTTCAGGTATAATTGCTGATGATGTTAACTTCTGCTTTATCAGTGAAGGTTTTGTCTTACAATGAAGGTCTAAGATGTCTCCTTTCGTGTACGGATATGACCCTGTAGTGCAGTTAAACCTTTTGGAAACCGAATTACGTGTCATATATTTCTTAATTTTGGTACATTAAGGATCATTGCGTGGGAATTTTTACGATATTTACACATATTTCTAAACATGTGCCTGTCCATAAAAATGTTGTTTACATAACAATTGTGGGTCATGGATCAGTGCATTGATACCATAAAAATATCTTGGGAGGACATTTAGTTCATGAGACAGATCGTTTCTTATTAAACCATAATAAGGTGGTCTTTCATTATGCTTCTTGATGAATGTATGACAATATCATTTATGCGTTTCAGCATGGATTCTGTTTGTTTGAAAAATGGGTTCTTTAATATGCGAGTTTCCAAAAGAAGAGTCAAATATTTTCTAACTTAAAAGATCAAAAAAGAAGAAATACAAAATACTAGTATTCAACTTTGTCAATGTATAATATGAGCAGAAAAAAATCAAAGCATTTCAAAGACAGTATTAAAATTCTGGTAGATGGATAAACACGCCAAAAGATCCATCTGAAACGTAATGAAAGGGTTCGACTTGGGCATACCTTTTCAACGAATCCTCTGTATAATTCACTGTTGACCACACTTGTAGACTTATATGTTCTAAAAAGAGTGCAAAAAAATATTTAGGTTGCCCACTCATCACATTTTGGAATTTGTGTCAGATTTCGGAACGAACATATCTGGTTTTCTAAAGTTCAATTGCTCAAAGAATTTGGCACACGGACCCCCACTTTTTATTTCATTAATGTATTGTATACGTCAAATTAACTTGACACCTCAAAAGTGTTCATGAAATTCTTGATATAACTTCCTAGCTTTTAGACATTAAGCAGTCCTGATGTTAAAATCAGAGAAACTCCAGAGAAATCAATTTCCCGCCAAATTTGTAATGTTTCTATCTCCGTTAAAATGACATGGGCCTATATATTTCTTTAACTATTTCATTAGGTCTACAATGCTTAATCATTTTAAATGGGTTTTAAGAAACCATTGATATAAACAACACCAGGAGTGAGCCTCCGTAAGTTAGAAAACATATTAATTAAATATCTTATTATACGGCTGGACGAAATAAAAGTTTCCGAGCAGATAATAGAGATATCAATGGGAAGTAATTGATCGCCAATTTGAGCCGATAAATTCTTTCTTTTAATTAAGTCAGGTTCAAACAGAGGATAGTTAACTAAAAGAAAACCAGTCATGAACGTCCTTCGGTTTCAGTTTCAGCTATACAGATAATTTTCTTGCATTAAACAATCCTAAATTCTAACATGGCTGTAGTAAATCGTCAACCAGTATAATATTCGATAACCATATATTTGCACATGCGCAAATGGTAACGAAATATGAGTAAATGGGATGAAAAACAACAATGTTTTTAATTTTGTTTGTCTTTGTTTATGTAGGAAATAAAGGTGAAGAACAGTTTTTAACTAAATCATGTCATTTAGACAAGTAAATGTGTTTTGTTATGCTTTCTATTTGAATTTTGAACTTGGGTCTGTTTGATAAAGTCAGATTGTGTATTGTGACGTCATAGATAAAGACAGCAATGGAGGTGGAAAATCCGCCTTCCCCAGATCGTTTCAGAATGGAAAATTCCATTTTCAGTCATATTAAAATCGAAATAATCCATGGCAGGTATATGGTTTATGTCATTTAACCGTGGACTGTGCCTTTATGTTCGTAAATTTAACCCCTCTCTAATGCTCTTGGTTAAATTCAATATAAAGGCACAGCCCATGGTTAATTTCTAATAACCATATACCTGCCATGAATTATTTCTTAATTTAAGGCTGACACTCATGTTATAAACCAAAAGAACTCGAAATTTATTTCGAAACCAAGGAGACTATTGATATACCATCATCACATGATACTTGAATTTGTACATCTATATTGATAACATATGCAGAAAATAAATTAACAGTAACTTCGGTATTTTCTTATTTAGACGTTCGTGAATGATTTCGACTTTCTCGTTTAAATAAAAATGTTCGTTTTTTCATGTTGCTATTCACGATTTATTCTTTTTTCTTTCGCTAAAAGAATATTTGTATCAATAAATGATAAAAACAGTTATGTTAACATTCTTTTAATATTAATGCCTCTCAGGAGAGGTAATTCAATTTCGAAAATAAAAAGTCAATACAGAATTCGTCGAAAAGGGGTTCTCTATGTATTTATTGAATGTTTGTTTTTTTTATCTGTTCTTGTCAAACACCTTTTCAGATGTATGCTTGATATCTGGTACATGTTTGTATGTTTACTTTGATGACATACCTATTGCATCTAAGCTTAGTCATAATTCGTAGTTATTTGTAGCTCTTTGCGTTTGTTTTGTTTAATTCATATATTATTTATTCTATATTTAGTTTTGATTTTTTAAAATGTAGTTTAGCTTGTTGCACTTTGGATCGAAAATTATAAAATTAAATTTTCCAAAATGGTTTTTGAATAAGCCTTAGATATTGATAATTAAACACTGAACTTACTGGAAATTTAGTTTCTGCATACGGCCATTTCGACTACTTATGTCTCTGCAGTGAAGATAAAGTCAAAATATTTAGAAGACAATCAACTCAAGGATGTTTAAAAACTGATAGAGACACAAGTAATCAATATGATCAAAATGGAGGACCAAATTCAGTAAAGGACATAGATTTGTATGAACACACACATAGAGATGAACAACACGGACCCAATAAAAACCATGGGTGAGATCAGGTGTATCGGTAGAGTACTTATAAGACACCCACTGTGTTGAACATGTCAACTCCGGTAGTAAAGTCAAATCCGATAGAGGAAAAACAAACTTTAGTTGTGGAGGGAAAGATCTGTTGTCATCTCGGAAACAGATATCCCATAGCGATCCGCAAGATCGTGATGTCGACCGTAAATTGTAGTGGAGTTTTTGGTAACTTACCCTTGCTTAAGTAGTCTATTTGTAAGCAACTGGGCTCGATCAAGGAAGTCAATGTAACGACAACAAACCCTTTAGGAGTAAATGAGTTGTGAGATGTAAACTCCATATGCTGGTGCTGCTGGAATGTTGCTACAAAGAAAAGGGAAGTTGACTATTTGTAAGTGTCATCGTGTTTGTCATACAGCCTAGTTTGTAATGTACCTCTGTTGTCAATTTCAAGATGAAGGTCAAGGAACGAGGCCGATGTGGAAGTATCTGTAGTAGCCTTAATTTCAAGCTCTTTTGGATAAATAAGATGAAGAAAATCCCCAACGCGAGGGTTGTTTAGTGATAAACTGTCATCTTTATAACGAAAGCTGAAATTAAAGGAAAATCGGCTTTCGATTCAGCACCAAACTACTGACTATGGGATTAGTGAATACCCTTGGAGTCCAACAGGCTCCAAGCAGAGACATCGACCCAGTGGTAACAAATAACTAAATATCAAACTTACTGGAAATTTAGTTGCTGCAAATATTGATAACAAAATGACCAACACAGTAAGACGAGAGTGAATTTCATGTTCTTACAATTTAATTTTATTTGCGGCAATCTACACTCTTGAAAAATTGTTCTTCGAGTTTTTCGAGTTTTTTTTTTTGTTCGAATCTAGCTCACAACTTTTTTTTCCGACGTCATCCTTAAAATATTTGATTTCTCTGTTGGCATTCCGAAATATTCATTCCTACCCACACCTTTGCAGCACCTTACATGTACCATCCATTTATTACCTTTATTGTTTTTCAAATAAGCAGTAATATACCGCACATAGAATACAAGAATATTTCTATTAAACTACTATTGAATAATCTTAATGCTTTAACGATGAATTAGAACTGAATAAAAGTGACAACAAAACGAAGGGAGAGACAAGTAAGAAAAATCCGTATATCATATGACGGAATCAAGGAAACACAACCCAACACAGAACATTTTTGGCAAGCCGTCATACTGATGGAACTGATTGAGAACGAATGACCAAATTATGATCTAAATGGAAAGTTTAGTTTTCAATATTAAACTACTAGTATGCTTCACGTTGCAGCCATGATTTAGTGAAGTTTGAATAAAGCAGCAATTTTCGTAAATGGCTTCGCATACTTCAGTTCTGTAAAGCCTGTTTAATTTGCATCGATAGTGTAAGAGAAGATGATAATACAATTTGCATCTATAGTGTAAGAGAAGATGATAATACAATTTACATCGATAGTGTAAGAGAAGATGATAATACAATTTGCATCGATAGTGTAAGAGAAGATGATCATACAATATATATCGATAGTGAAAGAGAAGATGATAATACAATTTACATCGATAGTGTAAGAGAAGATGATAATACAATTTACATCGCTAGTGTAAGAGAAGATGATAATACAATTTACATCGATAGTGTAAGAGAAGATGATAATGCAATTTACATCTTTTGCTGTGAGCCCATTATGTTTAATCCTTTGTTTTTTTCCATTCAAATAAATTGGAATTAGTTTGCCCAATGACACCCTTTTTCTTTTTATTGTTTTGAAAAAAGGTGAAAGTAGTGTCATAAAAAACATAAAACAAGTTTTAGCTAATTTTTTTTATATTTATCGTAAGCAGGGTAAAAGTTAAGAATAATCAGGGGGAGTTCAGTGTCAATCAAATTTTATACTACATCAAAAAATAACTTATGCAGATATTCACTTAATGTACTTATTTTCTGTTTTTTTCTATTTAAGGTAGATAGACAGTAATATTCATATCCATGAGATTTTGTTGTAAGTCAGCACAATTGAAGAACCAACCCTACTTACCCGAAATCTGTAATAAAAAGTATGGGTCACCATGCTTGCTTTTTCTAGAAATGAGGTCAAAGTTTGCTTATTTTTGCCATTTTTTCACCTAAATTTACAAAGAATGCACGGGGAAAATATTGGAAGACGATTTTTAGCTTAATGGAAATGAACTTTTTATCCATGAGAATTTGTTGTATTTTTGTCAACAGATAGTTTATGATATTATTTATTGATAATGATAAAAAAATGTATATGTCACCATGCTTTTAACGGAGATATTTTACTAAGTTTCCGGATTAAACATTATTTACGGGAAAAGGGAAATAATTCGCGGCAAAGTAAACGAAATATGACGTTTCACATCTGTCATTCAATTATGACGTCACAAAGGAAAATCCGTCAATTTACTGTTCCGGCCCCAAAATCGAACCTACCCCGTATCCGACTCTTTATTTTTCTGATGCGCGATTGAATTGCGCAGCGCAACAGTGTCTATCTACCTTAAATATATTATACTAATTCGTCTATTTTAAGGTCCATATCTCTTTGATTTTAAGTCCTCGATCTTAAAATGTTCTTAGATCTATAATTAATCCAGTAAGTCATATGATATTAGAAGTGCCACTTGTGGTATATATGCTGTTTGTGTAAAGTTTGGCTAATTTATTCCTTCCATTTCAGAAATAACTTAGTACACTTAGAAACACATTTTTGGACGACTTTACAAGGTATAAAAACAAAATAAGAAGAAAAATAACGAAAAAAAAATTAAAAATGTATTGGAAAATTTTTAAAGAGATACATTATATTTAAATATGCAAATCTTGGTGATTACACAATGCAGATCTATGAAGCCTTTCACAAGTTGCTTATGATAATGAAATGCTGATATGTAGTACATTTAGAATATTTTAGTTCAATAACAATCTAGAATGGCAGTAATATAGGAAAAGTATTCAGTCCTGCTAGGTTTTGGAAATTTTTGCATACTTGGAAATTTTCCATTTTCCCATTTTACATCAGAAAAAAGCAATTTCTCAGTCATTAAGAAAGCGTTTATGAAAAAGGAAATAAGGAATAAGAGGAAAAGTAAAATGTATTTTCCAATTTGTCACTATTTTGGCAAGAAAAATAAATACATGTAGTCATTTTTGACAAAAACAATGAATATCTCATTTTTCTGAGAAAAAAGAAAAAACACAGGTTCGATGTTGTGTTCTTGCCAAACATATCAGTACATTTTACTAGTATTTTATTTCCATACAAAAAGTACGGTACCATAAATGGATACACAAATTAATATTCCACTTTGATATTGTCAGAAAATGCTTTTTGGTTATTTTTTGGATCGATTTAAGATATAACATCACCGGCTTTCTTTGAAGTTAAAAACAAATACCCTAGTAACAGCTTTGTGAAACTGGATACCTGCCCGTCTTCTTCTTTAATATATTAACACTCGAAGCACCCGATATATACGCATATTCTAAATTCTTAATTTAATACTTTTCACTCTACCATTTCTGTTCAGTTTCATATATTTGGTTTTTCCTCTTTGTTTTTCTTTCCACAAATCAAGGTTTTTTTTCCTCCGTATAAGAACAACTTTTATACCAGAATTTTGATTGCTGATATTTTTTTCTCTTTTCCCGGTATCACTTGCTGCTTTTTGACTTACAGTGAAGTATAAGATGTCGGCATTCAAGTACTATTTCGACTTTGTAGTTCAGCTAACCCTTTTAGAAAACCGAATACGTATTTTATACTTCTTTCACATGGAATGGTTTTGTATTTGTTGATTTATTATTATGAAATCATTGCGT
>MJUU01005239.1:74375-87110 GCA_002080025.1 Modiolus philippinarum
AAAAGCCGTAGGTTTTCAAAAAACGTTTTTTGAAAACCTACGGCTTTTTGCCATAGTTAACTACTTATACAGTCACAAATATAATATTAGTCGAAACAAATATACCCCGTATAAAGGGTAAAAGGGATTTTCCTACTCAGAAATTGGAAAATTGATTCTATCACATTCGTTATAAATTCCGATTTCCGATTTCAGTCGTCGGTATTTGTCTATTTCGGGAAACCAGTCGATATATAAAACGATTTTCCCTTTTTCAAAGTGGTTTTGTGTTTTAGTGTTCAGATTTTATTTATAAACGAAATAAAAAAAATTCTCAGCATTATGTAAATTTTCAATCTCGTTTAAGAGTTTCATTCTGATAGTTTTGAAAAATTAATTTTGTCACTATGAGAATTTTGGGTATTTTACCAGTTATCTTGTTCTCCCTAGAAATGGACATATCTTTGCTATACTCTAGAAATACTTACAAGTTGATCATATTGATCAAGAATAAAGTATGACTTACTTTTTTGCTGAAAGAACGGGTCAAGTCAAAGCAAGTGTCCTAGAACAAGAGAGACTGGTATGAAGTCATTCTTGCTTGTCGTCGCAGGCTTTTATATTTAATGTAGAAAATAAAAACAAACGGAGAACAAATGTCTGTAAAGAAAATTACCTAAATTTGATTGAAGATGCGGAACATGTTTTTTTTCGAAAGTAAGAACGGACATTTTTACCTAAATAATTTTTTTGAATCCAAAACTGATGGAAAATCAAGTAATCTCAGTTTCTAGAAAACGTTTTATCCTCTTTTACAAATTGTTGCTTCTTTCATTCAAAAACATAAGCCTTCACGAAAATGGACACGACATAAAATCATGTTTGCTTTATAAATATTAGTTGTTTATTTGTATTATATTGAATCATAAGTGAAACTTATTTTTAAAGGTTATTTCTTAGTTTGTTCTCCTCGAATTTCTTTTATATAAGCAATATTTTGTATATTTGTTGAATATCACTAAAAACAGATGAATTATTGAAATCAGTGTTTTTTTTTTATTTCTAGTTCGTAAAAGTTTAAACCATACAGACTACTTACTTGTTTATCAATAAAACATTCACGAAAGGATATGGAGTAAATTACCATGAGCCCATAACACATAATGTTAACGCCAACTGAAATAATTTTAATGAGCTGTATGGCCATTTCGGAAATTAATCCTCATCAGCAGCACTAGAACCCAAACATTGGAAATCCATAATTTCAAAAAAGGTTTAAAATACATAACACCAAACGAAATCTTAATAATCAGTAATATACAATTATGGCCTTTAATTGAGGGTAATATCCATAATTATTTAATCGAGAAAAAGTTATTTTTCCGAGGTTCGTAGGACCAAGGAAAAATAACCTTTTCGAGATTAAATAATTTTGGATATTATCTGAAGTCAATTAAAGGCCATAACTGTATTATTATACTGAACTAAAAACTGAAAAGGGTGTTTGATTATATCAAATGAAAAATGTCTAAAACCAAAACGAATGATTTTAATACGGCATTATGCGTTAGTATATTGGCTTTCATCACAGGGACTTGCTCCATTCCTGGAAGAAAACAGATTAATTAACTATTAAAAAGAATATCGGAGAAATCTGGAGTTGATAGTTAACAAAAGTGTTTTTTCTAGATATCCCTTAAAAAAATAGTTATTAGATTTGCCAATTCCTCAAATTAATAGGGGGGGCTCGATGGGGGTCCCTTTCCCAAAATCCCGACACATTTTTCTCCATTTTCCTGTTTCACGAGCTTGAAAATATTTTACAAAGACCCTTACAGAGTCGGCCATTTCCCGTTTCACGGGCTAAATTTTGAGTGGTTCCCGCTTCACGCTCGATATCTCTTCTCGTTTTCACGTGCACTTTTTTGTCACGATTCCGTTTCCCTCTGGCTTAAAAAGGCCAATCCCGCTTCCCGCTTATACCCCATATAGACCCACTCAATACTGTAACTATCGAACTCCGGGGCTTTTATCTGTAGAAAGAGCATACTGTTGTACGATTGATTAGGATTTATGAAGCTTTTTTTAATCTGGAATCGCTCCCTGTCAGTGCTACAGCCGAACCGATTGACATATTTACACTGACGTCATTGAAAACAAGGGAAATAACTAGTTATTTGTTCGACGTGCTAAAGCGCGCCTTATTCAAATTAATTATTTTGCCTACGCGCATTTTCCCGAACAGTTATTTTGCCTACGCGCTCTTTCCCGAACAGTCATTTGGCTTACACGCTATTACCTGTAGAAATATCAATATTATCTTTACAGTAGTTTCTATAGTAAAGTATAATAATACAATTTACATCTTTTGCTGCAAGCCCATTATGTTTAATCCTTTGCTTTTATCCATTCAAATAAATTGGAATTAGTTTGCCCAATGACGCCCTTTTTCTTTTTATTGTTTTGAAAGAAAAGTCAAAGTAATCAAAATATAACTTATGCCGATATTCACTTAATGTACTTATTTTCTGTTTTATACCCCGCCACACGTAGTGGCGTGGTATTATGTGATACCCTCAGTCGCGTGTCCGTCCGTCCGTCTGTCCGTCTGTCCGTCCGTCCCCCGAAGGTTTCCGACTGATAACTTTTGAACGGAATAACATACAGTCTTCAAACTAGGTATGTAGCTTGTTCACCACAAAACTCAGGTCGAGTTCGAATATGGGTTCAGAGGTCCAAGGGGTTCTGGAGTTATGCCCCTTGATACTTCGAAATTTTGTGAAACGTGGCGGGGTATCATGTAATCCACCATTACTATTTTTNGTTGATAGTTAACAAAAGTGTTTTTTCTAGATATCCCTTAAAAAAATAGTTATTAGATTTGCCAATTCCTCAAATTAATAGGGGGGGCTCGATGGGGGTCCCTTTCCCAAAATCCCGACACATTTTTCTCCATTTTCCTGTTTCACGAGCTTGAAAATATTTTACAAAGACCCTTACAGAGTCGGCCATTTCCCGTTTCACGGGCTAAATTTTGAGTGGTTCCCGCTTCACGCTCGATATCTCTTCTCGTTTTCACGTGCACTTTTTTGTCACGATTCCGTTTCCCTCTGGCTTAAAAAGGCCAATCCCGCTTCCCGCTTATACCCCATATAGACCCACTCAATACTGTAACTATCGAACTCCGGGGCTTTTATCTGTAGAAAGAGCATACTGTTGTACGATTGATTAGGATTTATGAAGCTTTTTTTTTAATCTGGAATCGCTCCCTGTCAGTGCTACAGCCGAACCGATTGACATCCATGTTTATTTACATTTACACTGACGTCATTGACAACAAGGGAAATAACTAGTTATTTGTTCGACGTGCTAAAGCGCGCCTTATTCAAATTAGTTATTTTGCCTACGCGCATTTTCCCGAACAGTTATTTTGCCTACGCGCTCTTTCCCGAACAGTTATTTGGCTTACACGCTATTACCTGTAGAAATATCAATATTATCTTTACAGTAGTTTCTATAGTAAAGTATAATAATATCAAATATAGCTAACGACAAAACTACAAAGGAAGGAGTTAAACCTTAGGTTTAAGAATTGACATAAATTTTGATAATTAGTAATTGAACAAAGTCACATGAACTATGTATCTCATGTACAAGTACACCATATCTAACAAAAATAAAGAGCATACATCCCTAACACGGGGAATTATTTTGCCAACTCCACACTGCATTAAAAGACAAACTCCTGTATTAAATATTTTACGAAAGGATATGGAATAAATGAACATAACACGTATGTTAACTCAAACTGAAATAATTTTAGTGAGCTGTATGGTCATTTCGGAAATTAATCTATCATCAACAGCACTAGAATCCAAACATAGGAAATCCATAATTTAAAAAGGGTTTAAAATACACAAAACTTAAATACATAAAACCAAACGTAATCCGAATAAATAATATCAAATATAGCTAAGGACAAAACTACGATGGAGGGAGTTAAACCTTAGGTTTGAGAATTGAAATAAATTTAGATAATGTAATTGAACAAATTGTACACATGAGATATTATCTCATGTAAAAATGCTATGAAAATACAGAAAACGTAATGAAAACTAGATTTGCACTTGCAAGCAATGGCTGATGTCGCCCATGCCACCTAATTCGATGATTCCATTTTTGTTCGCAGCGTCAAAATCTACCTGGAAATCAATTTTTATTTCATTGGGAAAAAGTTAACATTTTGACATATTTTGGCGGCCATCTTGGAAATGTCAGTCATTTTGACAATAACTTCCATTGCATCTTGTTTTCAGTGTCAAAATCTGCCAACAAATCAATTTTCGTTGAAACAAAATCAAGTTCAAATCACAAATTAAATAAATCACAAACAATTGTATGTTATATTGAGTAATTGCCTAGTAATTCCAAAATATTTACTAGTAAAACAAATATTTATTTCAATACTAAGAATTTTTTTTTTTGGTGTTAGCATCATTGATAATTGAAAGATGTGCACGCAAAGGATAAGAATTCAAACTAAATATCACATAATTTTCTCCTTAGTTATAGCATTCCTGTCACGTGTCTTTTATTATCATTTAGTACCTATTAAAAACTTAAACACAACGTCATGTAACTATAAAAGTTGTTAAGATTTGTTGACATAGAATGTGTAGTTTTTTGTCTGTATCCACTTAAGAGTCTAAAGTACATTCCTTAGTTGTGTCTAATCATTCTATCTTACTCTAAGCATAAGCTATTTGTAGCCTAGTCCATTATACTCCTTGCAAATAAACCTACTACCGTATTAATCACTGGGTTATAGAACGGCAAAAGGATAAAAATGGTCAATTTCAATATTTTTAGTCCACAAGAAATTTAATAAGGTCACCGTAAACTAAGACAATACAAGGTATGTTTTTTTTCATTATTATACTATGGAATACAGGTCTTGTTCAAGTTTAAAATTCTGGTGACATAAATTGTTCCTGGAAGTTGCATTATTCAAGAAATATTTATAACGCGCGTTTGAAAAAATATTTGACCCATAATCTTGAATAAATAATATTTTGTAGTAAGACTATTCCAGTTTCAATTTCATTGTTTATTCTTGGTATCGCCTGGCTAGATTTAGAAGATAATATAATTGTAACATTGGTTGTTACAAAATCACAAGAGTGCATATTTATAACAAAATAATGTTAATGTAAAGTCGAACAAGTCGCAAACTATTAATATATGGAGAGCACAAAAAAAGTGAAGGCACTCAGATCCAAAACTACATATTAATTGCATTCGTCTATAATAGTCTAAGGGGAAAGTTTGACTAACGAAATATCTCAAATTGTAATAAAAAGCTGTTAATTATAAAACAAAGACAGCATTAAAGCAATACCATGATAACAAACGTTAGATAACAGTCTCCTTTACAAAATATAGTGACCAAATTGTGTATTTCAACGATCTTTGTTTCACAAGTTATGTTAAGGGCTGAAATATTGCAGCCAAAATATCCTAATGTTGTATTGTAAAGAATAAAGTTTAAGTTAAATGCATGGGGTCCCTACTATCTATTTCAAAATTTTCATACATATCATTTTTTATAAACATATGTGAACTTGAACTTACAATTATCAGCTACTAATATTAATTTTTCATAATTTTGCTTAAAAATCAGGTAAAACAACAATCAACGTCAAGTAAATGAAAAAAGGAAAAAAGAACATATTGTGACTGCTTGACTTTATATATAGACCATATGAATCCCAGCAATTAAAACAACACCACATAAATAAGTTTCAAACATGCTGTCCAAGCCGATATAACCATCTCTATTGGTTAAAACGAAGCTAAGCTTTTAATAAAAGAAAACATTGTTCTCGTATTTAAGATTTTAATACAAGTTTGTTTGTATGGAATTTAACGCAACTTTCAGTAGTATTTCAGCTATATATTGGCAGTCATTTTTTGTGGTTGAGGAACTCGGAGTAACTATGAAAAAACCAACGACCTTTGGCAGGCAATTAACTTACATAACATATCACGTACGGTTGCAATTCGTGTGTACAAAGTAGAGGTGATGAATTAGTGAATGCACAGGAAAATCATCTACCTTAACTACTCGGCCACCCAGGACTCTTTGTAAAATAAGAAACAAAACTGTAACATAAAGATAAAAAGAAACATATTGACTTGAAATGACTCTGACGGATAATATGTTCGATCCGTTATAACTTTAAATTCACTAGAAACTTTCGGTTCCGTTTTCCAGCAATACTAATAGATTTCACAGAGGGCCTATAAGATAGCTTGGGACATACTAGAGAATTTTATTTTTAAGTACCTGTATATGGTTCACATCTTATACCGTGATAAGAGTATCATCAAACTTATTGTAGGCGATTAACGTAGCAAATATTGCATATTAAGATAATACTATCACAGTTTTATATACCAATTGAGTTTTCCTGACATTTTTTACACAAAGTATATATCATGACGTTGTCTATTTCAGCGTTAAGACTGTTGTGACGTCGCTCATTCTGGTTTTTGAAATTTTCACATGGCTTGTCGTCATGATTTCCAATGTTCCAATCGGGAAATTTTCGTAGCAGTTTTATTTTTGCTATTTTCGCGGTAAGGAATTGAGCACGAAAATAAAACTGTCGCGAATATTTTGATGCAAATTAAAATGGTTATTTAACCGCTTAACCCACAAATGCAAATTCAAGACTGCGCGAAACGAAATCGTTATTCCCTGCCGCGAAAAAAAAGACGCCGTGAAAATTTACAGGTTTACTGTAATTGTATTACAAAATGTTGTGATATAATATTGTATAGGGCAATAGTTAAAAATCAACAATTGCTGCAATAAGACAAGCAGTTGTACCAATTTGAATTTCAACACATACCTTACGATACAGAATATAAACATAAACATTCCATGTTTTTATTTTTATGTGAGAAAACTCTAAGAAAAGTGATAATTTAGAGATGGAGAAAATACAACGACCCTTCCAGAATATATCAGGAAACTACACCAGTTACTGTGGTTAACAGTAATTTAAAGCACGACTGTACAGTGATTTGCTGTGCATGAGATTTACACCAGATAACTCATTTAGTTGACAAACAGGAAGTAAATTTTTGACGACATCTACACCGCATTTCGGGATAAAACATTCCAATTTGAATTATACGATAATGAAAATTTTGCACATGAACATTCTATAAAACATGCATTTCCAGTTAAAAAGGCAAGTGAATGCCTGCTAAGTTTCTGTATTCGAATTCGTTATATCATATAACTTACCACCCCCCNCCCCCCCCCCCCCCCCCCCAAAAAAAAGGATAATGAAACACGGGCAAATTAGAAAATCAAATTTGAATGTCTTTTTAAAAAACATAAAAATTACATTTACTTGGAATTCCAAAAATACACGTTTCATTCAAATTCTCCAAACAAATTAAAACGTAATACTATGCCTAAACATCTGTTGAATGTTTGTAATATGAACTTGATATTTCAAAATATATTGTGTTTTATTTCTAGAAAATAACAGTTTTCTAATTTACCACAATCCAAAGCATTTTTTTTTCAAAATGGCAAAATTCAATGTTTGTGTCCTTATCTTTTGTGTTGCAATGCTTGCCAGATCATGCCTTGGAAAACGAAATACTGTTACGTCAGCATCTGAATCCGGTAAGTGTACATTCGAATCTTCAAACTGTTGAATCCTAAACACATAAAGAGACTAGATTATCTAGAATATATCAGGAAACTACACCAACTGATATAAATTTAAAATGTTATAAGTTGAATTTATACTTACATCAGGTGGGAGTCATTAATTATTGAATATACAGGGTGTACCCATGAATTCTTCAATCATACAAAGTCAAATTATTTTTTTTATCTCATTATTTGGAATGTTTGGTGCATTATGAACCTGGTTTAGGCTTCCATTTCTTTTGATATGCTTTTGCCAATTTGCAGTAATTAAGGTTCCACTAAATTCAAAAATTAGGACACACAATGAACATAAAACTTTTGCCTGTATTTTGCAAGCTACATGCAATATAGTCACATAATTTACATGAAACTGCTGCACGAATTGTAAATTAATCTAAATTTAATATTTTATAACCAAATCTTTTCCTTGGGTACAAACTCAAATTTAAAAAAAAAATCAGGAGGTCAAGAAAACAGCTTATTTTTGCCGAAATTGAATACTATGATGTAAAATGCAGGGTAAGCTAATATTGGTTCGACTAGTAGCATATGTTTTAAAGTAGAAATCTGGCAATCTCTGGCCTGAATGTGTGGAATTACTTCCCCTTTGTGCCTAAATTGAACTGAATCTTGAAAATGAACAGTAATCCCAAATAATCGGCATTAGCTTGCCCTTCCTTTGATATTAAAGTATGCGTGCACAACAATTTTGACACATATAAGTCCTTTTTCAGACCTCCTGATTTTTTTTTAAATTGAGTGTTTACCAAATGAAAAGATTCGCCTATAAAATAAAAAAATCAAATTTATTTACAATTTTCTCACTGTGCACTTGTAGATTGTGTTTAAAAGAGTGCATTCTACAATAATATGTTACTACATTTCTTGCAGCTTGAGAAATACAGACAAATGTTTTATGTAAACTGAGTGTCCCAATTTTTTACTTTAGTGGAACCTTAATCCAGCTAATTTGGTCATGTTATCTTTCCCTTTCCACTTCGTGAATCTATTCGGTAATCCTGGTCGATATCAGTTCCTGATAGATCATTTATTGAAGACCAGTATTACAATCGGTCACAAATTACTCATTTGTCGGTGTGCGAAAATAGTTCCTTGATAGTTGTAAGATTAAGGTATAACTGATGAATCGAAGTCTAGTGAAATTGTTTTAGTTAATAATTTCTCCAATAAAAGTGATGATTGAGATACACAAATAGATCTGAAGTATAATCACTAATGAAATAATAATTAGAAATTAATGCGCAACCGTTAGTCACTCTCATTCGTGGCACACATTGTTGATGATTATATAATGATTTTCTTTCATAGATAATTAATTTGTTGCTTTGAAAGGTAATTCTTGCAGTTACAAAAACAAAGTTAATTCTAAGGCCATTGGTGCTGAATCAGTGTACACTTGATCCAGGCCAAAGTTAAGATGCACGTACTTGATCAATCAAATGTGAACAGGTGAATATCATTCTAAAAAAAGGAGGGGGTATTCACGTAAATTTTGTTTTAAAAATTCATCTTGTGTCCCACAAGTAGAGATTGTGGGCAGGTAGGGGAGCTTAGGGAGAATCTCAGATATGGAACTGTGGACGGAATAGGAAGTAGGACTTACAAATTTTCAATGTCCAATATTTCCATAACACTGCTATAATGTCTTCTATAATGCAGAAATGAAAATAAAAAAAACTATTCAATAATAACTTAGTTAATATAGACTCTCAATGTCAAGTTTGAAACCGGGAAATTTTAATGTTTTAAAGAAAATATTTTCGTGACAAAAATAACTTCAGTCTGTGAAAGCAAATATGCTCAAGTTCGATCGTCATAAAATGAATATTTGTTGTAGATAATTATTTTTAATCTATTTTAAATTATTTGTAAATTTTTCAACGTGAGAGAAAATTTAAGTGTCCTCGTTTAGACAAGGGAGTCATTATGCGGACACATGCAAAATTCAAACTATAGAGAGTATTCGTAGCAAATATTCTTAAGTTTGGACAGAGACTAAGATATGTCTATGTTATACCAATATAGCCAACAGACCTATCGGACGCAGTTTTTCAAAAGGGACTTTTGAAAGCGTATCAAAAAAAGTTTGGTACAAATTAGTTTCGTTGTGTTTTTCCCATATAGTAAAAAGTAAATCTACGTCGCCCACTTGTGCCTATCTCGGAATAAGGTACTGAAAGGACAATCTACAGAAACTATAAGCACTTGCCGCAACTTGTAAAAACTACAGTTATACAAATAGAATTTACCAGTTGATATGGATTTCAATCCATATCACTTCTTGTTTTATTATTACTTTTATTTAAAAATGATATTTTGTTGTATTCTGAAACATCGGTTTTGATTATGATGTACATTGTACTCTATCTTCCAACAATAAACGTTATCCTAGTCAAAATAACACATCCATAAATAAAAGTCTAATCAATATCACAATGAAAAATACAAAGAAAAAATAGCTGTGGGAGAGACGAGTGAAATGACGACTTGTGATTCCAAATAGAAATGGGAGAAATTGGGCAAGATTTTTTTTCTTCCCAAAGTGACACTAGTTTTCACGAAAAATATAAAATGCGGTTAGGACAGCAGCACACCTTCACTAAATTTATCTGCAATAGACCTTCAAAATGTGTCCTGGGCACTATTAATTATTTAAATTTACCTTTATCATATTTTATAACACTGAACGCTCATTTCTTTTAACGTTAGGAGTTTCATCCTCGGGTTTCATCCTTTGAGGAAAGGAAAAAATTGCAACAAAAACATCTAAAAACCGCCTAAACCCGTTCACTATCTTCTCAAAAAGTCTGTTCATTATTTATTTAATTTTACTTGGTAAATGCGATTATGCTTATTAAGTTCTTTATGGCAATACAAATACTGTATACAATTTGGTGCAGTTCATTTATAAAACTACTTCCTGGTTCGGCGTAAGTCTATTATGCGAAGCGGTGCGAGGAAAAATGTACATTTAAATAAATAAATTAGATTAGTTTGTACAACTTAAAAATTGTACTTTAGAAAACATTAACTTACTAATCTGAATTAATTAGAAGTTTTAAAAAATCAATAATAATGTGTATTTAAAACATATTTATTAACCTTGGTTTTTCGATCAATTATTATTGTTAAATGTTAATTATAATCTGCATATTACAATGGTCATTTGTATTATTTTTATTTCATTTATTTATATAGCTTTTTTGAGGTAAAGTGTTAAAGTTTGTTTTATATAAAACATTAGGTCTGTTGATGCAGATCCAATATTTCTTTAATACTTTTTGCCACGACATTGCTCACGACATTGCTTATTTATAAACACATGTAATGATAAAGTTGAGTATCAAATATTCATCTTTCTCTAATTTCTAGCAAATTTAACCAACGCCTGACCGGAGTGATAAAAATATTTCTCGTCTCTAGTGAGAGAACAACTCGCGTGAAATTTCCCGCCAAATCTATTCGGAACATAATCCTCGGCGTTTTACTTTATGTCATTAGAGAAACATTTTCTACAACTTAAACACGTTAATTATGAAATTTCTCACATCTTGTTAAATAAATTTTCAAATGTTTAAAAACTCGGCAAGCCTCGTTTTTAAACATTTGCAAAATTTATTTAACTCGATGTGAGAAATTTCATAATCAACTTAGTTCTCGTCGTAGAAACTATATTTATGCATACGGTACATCATGAGATAACTCTATAGATATTTGAGGTCATATCCTGAGAAATAAAATAAAAATACTAGGACATTATTTATACCTATTTTTTATACAAACTGTATCTCAGTTATCAAGCAAGCCCGCTAGTACAAGCTCGATGAGCTCTTCAACTTGGAGTCACCAATAGCTTAGCGATAAAGCTGATATACCCAATTTATCTCCTTTAGAGTAATGTAAGCGTACTTTCATTCTTTCGTGTACTGTCCAGGTTTGTAAATAAACAAATACCAAAAGTTACTGTGAATCTAGTTTCTGCATAAGGCCATTTCGACTGTTAATGTCACTTCAGTGCAGATCCAATTAACGATTTGGAAATCTATTACAAAGCTGATAGAAAACCAAAAGGATCTAAATTGAAGAGCTAATTTCAGCTAAAGACGAGGGAGATACTCCGAAGTTTAAAAAGAGATCTAAAATTAAGATATTGTAAGTAGTTAACTATGGGGAAAAGCCGTAGGTTTTCAAAAAACGTTTTTTGAAAACCTACGGCTTTTCTCCATAGTTAACTACTATCTACGGGACTAACGAAAATAAGCAAACATGTAAGTTTCGTTATTCACTACAGTTGAGACGGGTAAAACGGGCTAGATTCTTAGTTCACTCACATTTTTTACGTTGCTTGCGGTTATACATAACACTGACGTGTATCTCTGGTTCTACACTTTTGATTCCTATACATTTCTAGTAAGTCTGACAGGTCGTCACCAGTTACTCTCTCTATAACAAATATATTGTTAAAAGGATAATATAAATATACGATTTCCCCTTGAATGTCAAGTATTTCGTAAAAACCATACACCTTTGTTTTTATTTTTTTTAGATTGGTCAAATCATATGCGAGCATTTTTTTACCTGATTTTTATTATAAAAGTCAAACATTATTGCTTACCACAACGGTTATGCACCCTCCTACCTGAAATACACTCATAATTTTTTATCTAATAAATATTCGGGTTATAAAAAATGACAACGATTCCCGTATATTTTTCAGAAAAGTCTAATACGAATAATTTTAAAACAATACAAGGAGTAAAAAATATGCCGAGTGATTACTTCCGGTTACTCGCCGTGGGCCCTTCGGGGTCGGGCAAGACGAATTTGTTAATGCACCTTTTATTTAAACCCTTATTGTATTACGACAAAATTATTCTTTACGCAAAGAACTTAGAACAACATTACTACAAGGAACTAATTCGAAGATTCGAGGAAATAGCGGAAAAACTAGGTGTGTCTCTGGAAGATTTATTACAACTATCTAATGATAAAGTTGAAGA
>MJUU01005243.1:3324-14691 GCA_002080025.1 Modiolus philippinarum
GATGGTTATCTGCTTTGGTTGGAGATGTCGATGGTTATCTGCTTTGGTTGGAGATGTCGATGGTAACCAGATTTAGATCAAGGATATTAGTCTCTTTGTACGTCAGTTCAACTCAGTCCAGCTATTTGCATCAGATTTGCCAAAGCCCCAGAAAAGACTAGAGTAAAATACCCCATCAAAAATAAGTGAGAACCAAGCCGTCAGTCTTAAAATTATCCCCAAAACAATGGCAACATCGGTAACACATAGATACAATGAAATCACACAAGTACGGCACAGAAAAAAAAATGAAACACGTATACAGATAAATAACGTGGACCCAAATTAAAACCATGGGTGAGATCAGGTTCATCGATAGAGTAAGCATCCCCTGCTGAACAGTCAAAACCGGTAGTAAAGTCAAATCGGGAAGAGGCAGTAACAATCGTAATCTTAAGCAAAAAAGAAGTAAACGTGGACACTTCTAGGCCATACTAACCAGGTCATTCCCCTCAGCATCCGTTTCGGCTTGTAGGTTTCTCCGTCGGATGTTTCTCGGCCTTCCAACTTTCCCTCCTCCTTGTGGACTCCATTGGAGTGCTTGCCTTGTGATTACATCGGGAAGTTTTCTAAGATTTTGTCCAATCACGAGGAGACGGCATCCAAAGATCTTCACAAAATAAATAAATAAATAAATAATTAAATAAATAAAAAAAAAAAGGGATCACAGTATGTGAATACCAGTCCACTTCATCTTTTTTTTTAAATCATCGATCTATAGAACATACCATGTCAGATGTCACCCGAAATATAAGAAGACCTCGTAGAAGCAACAAGCATTATAAATAATTTCAACAATAAGATTCACAAGCCCCTAATACAGAGTGTTTTAAATAAAATACAAGATTTCTTTCAAAGAATGAATGCAGACTTGATAGAAGACGCCCATAGATCTCCAAACCCTTATAACGTTGTTAAATGTTTGATAGCATTGGCATTTGAATGAAAGTCTTTGAAGTGCCCTCCTTTAAGCCCGATCAATAAGCTTAAATGTTTAGTGGAGACATTGGGAACATCTATGCTGACAAACGTTCTCGTCTTCTATAATAGAGAGGCACGAATGTCTTCTGCTGTGTGGATCTTGATGCAAGTGTAGAATTCCTGTCGTTAAAATTCAAAATGGTGACCGTTGTCAAGGTAACCGAAATGGCGGGAGAAATAGAAAAAGTGCAACAAATGGTATGAAATTTTACGGGAAGTTGTGTATTATATTATCGGTCTTCAAAATTTCAAAATGATGACAGTTGTCATGGAAACCGAAAAATGGCGGGAAAATTAAAAGTTCTCCAAATAGGTTATTTTTTACAAGAATGTTGTTTAACATTTGAAGAAGCGATTTCCGGTCATCAAATGCTCAATTGAAGCCAGGACAGTTGCCATGGAAACACTTACTTTTAAACTTGAACCGTAAGATGACTTTTTGATCAGTCCACAGGACCACTTCCTGTTCCTGTCACTTAGCTTTCAGTCACGTAGCACTTACCATAGGTTGCTTTAGCAACGGATCCAAAAATGGGTTCACACCTCACCTTTACTACGTAGATGAGATTTTTGAGATTTGTGTAAGTAATTCGTACTTTTTGTATTTTATCCTTTAGTCTAATGTAATGCATTTTGTGCAAAACAGAAAAAATCTAGTTATCAAAACCTTCAGTTTCATCTGAGGTCATCGAGCAAAATTTCAATAAATTGTAGATATCCCTTAAATTTCAATATAACAAATAATGTCTCTATATTAAAGTAAAAGTCCAAGAGAACCTTTCCCCGTCATTTTAATTTGTTCCTTTCCAAGTGCTCTTTTATCATCGATTTAAAATAGTAGTTTTTTTTTTAATTTCACTTTGAAAGGGCATCGTAAGTTTGAAACTTTGATTGTTGTTTTTTAATTTTCGTCTATAAGCCTGACCTTTTTCGATTCTGTCCTAATTCATTTAGGTATAAAATTATGTTCTCGACGAAAAATGGTCAACACGAATGATTTAGAGTTGAAAAGTGGTGATGATTATATAGACAAGGTTCACTCATATAAATTACTTGGTGTTTTAATCGACGAAAAATTCAACTGACCAGGTTAATAAACGTTTGTAAAAAAAAATCCTAAAAGTATCCCTTCTATATAAATTAAAATCATTTCTACCCGCACATATTAGACTATTATTTTACAACTCATACATTTTGCCTTACATTGATTTTCGTAGCTCTGTTTGGAGGAATTTACCAAAAAAAAAATGAGAAAGTATCATTAAATTAAAGAAGAGATCTGCAAAGGATTATAATTTTTGAATATGATATTTCAGTATCATCAGAATTTATGTTTACTTCTTTGGATGGCTCCCTTACAGACTCCCAAACGAAAAAAAAAAGGTATAAAATCATGTTACTGAATCATTTTCAAATCATGATTTGGAAATCAGGATCAAATCATAACAAAATCATGAACTAAATCGGAACCAAATCATTTATTATCCGAACTAAATCATCTTCAAATCATAATCAAAACATTTACAAATAATGGACAAATCTGAACCAAATTAGTTTGAAAGCAGAACCAAATCTTGAACAAAATCAATATGAAATCACATTTAAATCATAACAAATCTAAATCAAATCAGTACAGAATCAGAAAAAAATCTCAGTAAAATGATAACCAAATCACGATCAAACGCTACCATATCCCAAATGGGGTATATGGGTGAAATGTACAAGCACTAGTTACTGACTATTTATGTTGACTACTATGTTATCATTCAGTGTCAGTGGACTAACTAGCTGTGTGTAGAGTCTTTAGATTTACATGTATTAAGTCTTCACAACGATAAAAACAAAGTTCAAATTTCAATTCATTTCCCTGGAATTTGGCCCTTCAAAAATAGTAATATCCTCACATTAGGATCTCTTTATTCAGATCATTGTTTTTCAACGAACTAGTAGTATAAGTTTATATAAAATTTTGTCAGTAATGAGCAATAAAAATATGGTATCAAAATCATATTATTTTTCCTTTAGTATTCCTTTAAAAACTAAATATGTTAAATAAATCCACAACGAAAAACCAATCATATATTCATATCTTAGCTATTTGCACCTCCTTTGTATATGATGCATCATCTTTGACCTCCATACTTTCACATCCAAACAAGACAAAAGTAAACAGGAAATGGAGCCAATTTTTGTTTTTGAAATATGATCACATGACATTCAAATCAAATCATTCAAATGCTTACAAGAAAGCATTAAATGCATCTGGGAAAAGATTTGATATAACTCTGTTCAAATATCGTTGCAAAATCATCTCTCAGAGGTTATGAAATCGTTACAAAATCGTCACTCAATAATGAATAAGTCATCAAATTGTTACCAAATCCATTTTTGAACAAATTGTTTTCAAATCAGGATGTTACTAAACCTAAGTTAACAAATCATGTTGAAATCACTTTGCGTGTTTGGATAAGATAGCAAATCATTATCATAACCAAATGACTATCAAATTGTGACATGGACGAAATCGTTATGAAATCATTTCCAGTTATTTCTTGTGTTGTGAGTTAACTCAGATTTAATAACTAAATCGTGATCAAACCATCTGAAAGAAATGTGTATACATGATTTGAATGTGATTTGAAAGTGATTTGAAAGTAATTTGGTGAAAATACTTTTTGTTTAAGCAAAGATAAGAAAGCTATTTTAATGTATAAAATTATTAATTATATATGGTACCCGATTCGTTTTGACCTGACTTTCTTTTATCTAGTCATGCTCATTATTTGAGCTTTTCGTAGATAAAAGAATTTGAATTTGATGCTGAAAAATAACATTATAAATACTCACAGGTTAAGATAACAATCCAAACACAAATTGTTTATACCAAGAACAAATGTAAATTTTTACAAAAGATCATTTCATTAGTCTGCTTATGCTTTATGGAACACTGAAATTGCCAACTGATTTAAAAATATTAAAAACATATTAAAGAAAAAAATGTTTCAACTATTTTTTGTCAAATTCAAGCCTCATGGTGACTTCAAGATGAAGAACAACAATAAAAGCGTTGTTCCATTGCTTATTATAACCATGTATTTGTAGAGACTTTGTCTCATTTGCATTTACTCCATATGCTTATTATTACCATGTATTTGTAGAGACTTTGTCTCATTTGCATTTACTCCATATCCCTTCATTGTTAATCTTATTGATCTAATTATAATTAGAATGCCAAATGAAAATTATTCAATATTTAATTTGATTACCCTCTTTAAATAAAAATTTTCTTATAATTATTATATAAGATATACATAAAAATATTATATTATATTTGGATTGTACGTCTTTGTCTCACTTCGGTCATTAGCGAGACCCGAAAAGAACTCTTATATGTTAGAAGATAAAAACATTTTGCACAAAGCCACGGTGGCGAAAATTAACCGGCTTAGCAGAGAAGATGTACCAAATAACAGATTTTCAAAGTAAAAAAACATACATAAGAAACATTTTACATGATATACTTCAAAGACAAATCTAGCAGTTTCATAGTCACAAGGCGCTAACCAAAATATTGAACAAACTGAGACTTTGAAGTCCACAGACAGTGCCCATGGCAGTAAGGGCATAACAACACTCGACATTGACTCTTAGAGTCTGAGATTTCACAGGCACTTGTCCCTTTTCATGGCCACCTCCACCACCCCTTCCCCATCATAGACAAAGGGAATGGGATACCCATATAGAGAACGTGTAATTTGTACTTGAGACATGTTAGAACTAACCAATATTTTTGGTTATTTTATACACTACAGCAACATGAAATTTAAACCAACTTGGACTTTTTGGTCCTGTCATCAGTGTCACCTGCTGCATGGTTGAACATTCAGAAAACAGGAGCTAGAAGAACAACAGTCATACCAGAGACAATTCAAAGTGATCCTTCTTGAGAAGTCATCCAGGTGCTGTAGATTGATCTAATGAAAAGCTGTCAGTAATATGAACTTTGATAAGCTGGAAAGAGTGCAGGAGTCATAGTACACAGGAACTTGTTACACTTAGTCAATCACCACAAGTTCTCTTATCCAATCTGATCATCACAGTACTAGATCTACCGATAAGATTTGGGAATTTTAATCTTGCCTCCAATATAATGTATAGCGAGGTGAAACAATCAATGTTTACCTATATAATCTATATAAAGAATCAAGTTTTTAAATTGCAATATCTTTGGTGTTGCAATAAATGTTATCTTTAAATTTGGAAACGATATTGAGATTGACATTTCAAATGTATATTCTGAGTTTCATTTAGATATCTTGAAAAATGAATGAAAAATTATCAAAGTTGATTTTATATAGATAAATCATAAAATACAGACTGTTTCACCACCCAATAAGGTAAAGTACTTGGATGTCTGGATAAGAGAGGACCCTATAGCAGCAATTTCTGGTGTATTAGTTCATTATTGATATTGCAGAAATAAGAGAGGATATCCATGAAGAAATCAGATTGATCCTATATTATGGCTAGCACAATTATAGTAAATCTGTCCCCACCAAAATTTTGATTACTTTCATAACATACGTAAGCTGAACTTATACAAATCTTCAAACAAAGAGACAGCTTTCCATATCTACTATGGATGGCTCAAAATATGTTATTTAAATTCCTCAACAAAGCAACTAATTCTGTTCAAATCAGAGAGTTATCTCCCCGAATTTCATATCTTTTTAGTGCTTCTATGTAATTTATTACTCTAAAATTGTTGTTGTAAATTTGAAAAACCCAAACTTAATAAAGTTAATTTTGAAGATTACAATGTATATATGTATGAAAAAGAAAGGAAATGCAGTAATGTCAAGGAGACAACATCCCATCTCTAGGTTGTGTGTTTGTGATTCCAAAATGTCAAAAGATGAAAATTTGTCATGTGCCACAGTGCCAGCCATTGCCTCGCTTTCCCATGGGCATCCTCTTAAATGTTTTGTGTTTAAGATGTATGAAAATCGTGTGCTAAATGTTTCATAATTTTAATTTTTTTTCAGAAATAAGTGTGGCCTGGCAGGTTTTAGGATAGCCTTCTTGTTTCTTGGTATAATGTTTTTCTATTTTTTTCAGAAATAGGCGTTGGCCTGGCAGGATTCGGGCTAGCCTTCTTCTTTCTTGGTATAATGTTTTTCTATTTTTTTAGAGAAATAGGCGTTGGCCTGGCAGGATTTGGGATAGCCTTCTTGTTTCTTGGTATTATGTTTTCTATTTTTTTAGAGAAATAGGCGTTGGCCTGGCAGGATTTGGGATAGCCTTCTTGTTTCTTGGTATTATGTTTTTCTATTTTTTTTTAGAGAAATAGGCGTTGGCCTGGCAGGACTTGGGATAGCCTTCTTGATTCTTGGTAAAATGTTTTTCTATTTTTTTCAGAAATAGGCGTTGGCCTGGCAGGATTTGGGATAGCCTTCTTGTTTCTTGGTATTATGTTTTTCTATTTTTTACAGAAATAGGTGTTGGCCTTGCAGGATTTGGGATAGCCTTCTTGTTTCTTGGTATTATGTTTTTCTATTTTTTTTCAGAAATAGGCGTTGGCCTGGCAGGATTTGGGATAGCCTTCTTGTTTCTTGGTATTATGTTTTTCTATTTTTTTTTAGAGAAATAGGTGTTGGCCTGGCAGGATTTGGGATAGCCTTCTTGTTTCTTGGTATAATGTTTTTCTATTTTTTACAGAAATAGGTGTTGGCCTGGCAGGATTTGGGATAGCCTTCTTGTTTCTTGGTATTATGTTTTTTCTATTTTTTTTTCAGAAATAGGTGTTGGCCTGGCAGGTTTTGAGATAGAGTTCTTGTGTCTTGGTATAACAATGTTTTTCTATTTTTTTTTTCAGAAATAGGCGTTGGCCTGGCAGGATTTGGGATAGCCTTCTTGTTTCTTGGTATAATGTTTTTCTATTTTTTACAGAAATAGGTGTTGGCCTGGCAGGATTTGGGATAGCCTTCTTGTTTCTTGGTATTATGTTTTTTCTATTATTTTTTTTCAGAAATAGGTGTTGGCCTGGCAGGTTTTGAGATAGAGTTCTTGTGTCTTGGTATAACAATGTTTTTCTATTTTTTTTTCAGAAATAGGCGTTGGCCTGGCAGGATTTGGGATAGCCTTCTTGTTTCTTGGTATTATGTTTTTCTTTGATAGAGGATTGTTAGCTATAGGAAATGTAAGTATCACTAACAATTGTGGCAAATAAAATATTTTGGAATGTTTTGTCAGTCATGTCAGTGATGAAAATCAGTTTTTCCCTGGTTACCTCCCTTGGAATGCAAATCAAAAAAAAAATCTCAAACTTATGAGATGATCAGCTAGCACCTGTGACAGGGTGTTTGCTAATGGTTCAGTCTGTAAACTGTAAAACAGATATTTTATTTTGATGTCATACAATCTCTTTTAGTGTTACAAACTCATATGCATCACAGCAATTGCATGGTGTCTAATATTGAAAAATATAAGGTATGCCCATGTTGTAAAATGCATAGGGTCCACCTGCAATGTATTTCTTTGTTGTTGTTGTAATTACACAGTGATTTACAGTAAGCATTGTTATTTTGACTAAAAACATATATTTTCTTTTTTCAGATTTTATTTATATGTGGGTTATCCTTTGTAATCGGCTTAGAAAGAACTGTCAGATTTTTCTTTCAAAAACATAAATTAAAAGCGACTGGTTTCTTCATGGGAGGAATTTTCATTGTATTATTAGGATTTCCCGTCATTGGAATGTTAGTAGAGGTATATGGATTTTTCCTGTTATTTAGGTAAGGACATTGTTTTATAAGTTGTATAATTGGTAGTTTGGATATAAATAATTCTTAAGAATTTGGCTATCTGTTGAATGAATAAAAGTACTTGTAGAATACCCAATGAACAAAGGATGCATTAATTACAAAGACATGGCACACGAGACTGCTACAAAAAAACATACAAAAATAAAAGCACAAGGGAATGGTCACAACATGAAATAAATCATATTTTTAAGTTAGAACACTTTGCAAATTTAAATTGTGTAAAAATTTGTTTGGAAACTAAAGTAAATTTTAGATTTTGTGTATAGGTATATGGATTTTTCCTGTTATTTAGGTAAGACCATCCAGTTTATTAGTGGTAAAGATACAAATTATTCTCACAAATTCTGCTATCTTTTGAATGAATAAAAGAACGGCAGTAGAATACCGAAGGAAAACAGGATGCATTAATAACAAAGTTAAGAGAAATGATACTTGAGGGAGCAAAAAAAAAACACACAAAAATAATTCAAAACATTCAAAGGAAGGTTCATACAATAAAATAAATAGAGGATATATTTGAAGTTTTAAATTAGAACACTTTGCAAATTTAAATTTGACTACAACGTGTTAAGAAACTGCAGTTCATTTAGAATTTGTGTCTAAGTGTCTGAGAAATGTAGGTGGAATCTTAACATCTACAAGTCAAATGATGATAAAATGCATTCCCACATGTAGAAAATATTATGCCAAGTTGAATATCTTAAAATTGTGTCATATGGTTGTGACAATGGCTGGTTGTCATCTAGTATGAGACATGTGTTACTTTTTCTGCAAATCACAGAAATATACTGAGCATGTCTAGTTCCTATAGAACAATCTTATATTTCCGCTTTGGTTTTAGTGCAGTTTTTATACAGTCAATAATGTGTAAATCCAGTTCTTCATCATGTAATAAGCCTGTAGTACTTAATAAACTATCAAAAGTAACATACATCTCAGAGTGTTATCTTATGGTTTGTGCACTAGTGTTTTCCATTTTCAGTATTGAAAAGATGGTTGTTTTCCACAATTACATGGCTTCAGTTGCAGTCATCTCAAACCTAATATAAAAACAACTACCTGCCTGAAGTCAAAGTTGGTTGATTACTAAATAAAGGTGGCTGTATTAACCACCTTAAACAGGAATGGAAAACACTGTTGTACTCTTGAAAAATAGGGCATGCTCCAGCATGTTCTTGGGTGACCTTATCATTCTCTGACCAACAAACCTTCAGGTTATGCCCCAACAAGAGAGCAACATAATCATACAATGACAATAAAGTTTGTTTGTAATATTTCCTTATGATCAGATGAAACATGACAAGCTGTTTTCAGATGCATGATTACTTCAGAAATATATTTGAGCTGAATACATTGGCAAACGAATACTGAAGCAAAAATGATGAAAGAGGGAATTCCAAAATCAAAAATTCAAAATCACGACAATTAATTTCATAACACAAATTAAGACAGTATGACAAAGACAAAACAAAAGAAAAAAAACAGAAATGAACAAGAATTAACAATGAAGGGATATGGAGTAAATGCAAATAAGACAAAGTCTCTACAAATACATGTTAATACTAAGCAATGGAACAACTCTTTTATTGTTATTCTTCATGAGGCCTTCAACAAAAACTGAGGTGCTCCAGAGGGTAAGCATGATCTGCTCCACATGTGGCACCCGTCACGCTGCCAGTGAAAAGTCTAGTTTTGTCACAGTCGGTTTTTGTCAGTCCGGAAATAAATTTGAATGTGTTAACATTTAAACTAAAGTAAATCGAAGTACTGGTGTGGAGGACAGGTAATATTACATTTGTTAAAAAGTTATAAACAATAATGTTTTGAAGAAAATAAACATGATAAATGATAATATAATTGTATTTGTAGTGGTTTTTTCCCTGTTGTAATAAACTTTTTAAGAAGAGTACCAGTTATAGGAACCATATTAAATTTGCCCTATATTAGAACGGTAGGTTGATTATTGTTTGTAGATGTCATAGTTAGTTTTCGTTTCAGTGCATTTTTAAGATTTAAGATTTCTTCATTCAGGAATTTTATAAAATTTTGTTCATTGTTGTGAGTCATCAGTAAAGGGATCAAGCTATGTAACGGGATATTTTATACGATGAATCATATGAAAATTTGTAAAGAAATTCGAAATTTTAGTAACTTCCCTTGCATAGTATGTACCTGACATCTAAAATAAAAGCAGTTTATGGGCTGATTTATGATTTTATGAGTTATTTATGTTGCAGGTGTTATGGTGAAATAACACCTGTAGCTCCTCCAATCAAATTACTCTTTTTTAGCTCACCTGGCCTAAAAGGCCATGTGAGCTTTTGCCATCACTTTGCGTCCGTCGTCGGTCTGTCATCCGTCCGTCCGTCGTCCGTCAACAATTTCAAAAATCTTCTCCTCTGAAACTGCTGGGCGAATTGTAACCAAACTTGGCCTGAATCATCACCAGGGTATGCAGTTTCAAAATTGTGTTCGATTAGTCCGAGGGTCAAACAACATGGCTGCTGTTACTAAAAATAGAACATAGGGGTAAATTGCTGTATTTTGCAAATAACTCTGAAACCGTTACAGATATAAAAAATCTGACAGGGTGAAAATGATCAGCATGGCAATATCTACCAGCCCTGCAATTTTGAAGAAATTCTGAAAACCCTTCTTAGAGTTATTGCCCTTTTTCCGTAAAATTTTCAAAATTTTGATAGTTTTCATTTTTTATCAAAAAAACTATAACAGATAGAGGTCAACTTTAAAATTGATAAAATGTTCAGCATATCAAGATCTATCCACCCTGAAATTTTGAAGAAAATCACAAACCCTTTGCAGGAGTTATTGTCCTTTTTTCACCAAATTTTTAAATTTTTTGTCTTTTATTTCCAAAACTATAGAAGATGAAGGTTAAGTGTAAATTGATGAAATGTTTGCCATGCTGTGGCGACTTCAAAACTGGTGTTGAAAATTGTTTGTTGATCGCCATTTTCAAAATGGCCGCCAAAAAAAGGCGGGAAAATGCAACATTGTCCGATTTCAATAAAAATTGGTTTCCAAATAGATATTGATGTTGCGACTTCAAAACTGGTGTTGAAAATTTTTCGTTGATCGCCATTTTCAAAATGGCCGCCAAAAAAGGAGGGAAAATTCAACATTGTCCGATTTCAATGAAATTTGGTTTCCAAATAGGTATTGATGTGGCAACTTCAAAACTGATGTTAAAAATTGTTCATTGACTGCCATTTTCAAAATGGCTGACAAAAAAGGTGACAAAATTCAACATTGTCTGATTTCAATGAAATTTGTTTTCCTAATACATATTGATGTTGCGACTTCAAAACCGGTGTTCAAAATTGTACATTGACCGCCATTTTCAAAATGACCACCAAATAAGGCGGGAGAATTCAACATTGTCTGACTTCAATAAAATTTTGTTTCCAAATAGATATTGATTTTGCGACTTTATGGTGTTAAAAATTGTTGTTGACCGCCATTTACATATTGATGTCTCGACTTCAAAACTGGTGTCAAAAGT
>MJUU01005243.1:36780-73789 GCA_002080025.1 Modiolus philippinarum
AAGATGAAAATATGAATTTCCCATAGGGCCAATGTTAAACTATTTTCCATGCTGGCGGCCATGTTTTTTTTCTAATCGGAACGAAATGAGCAATCTTTGTTTAGGACCTTTAGTACATCATTCCTGTAAAGTTTGGTTGCTTTTGCTCTAGTGGTTTCAGATGAGAAGAAGAAAATGTGAATTTTCCCGTAGTGTCCAATGTTAAACCTAAGTTCCGCGCTGGCGACCATGTTTTTTATCAGATCGGAACGAAATGAGCAATCTAAGTAAAGGACCTTTAGTAAATCATTCCTGTAAAGTTTGGTTGAATTTGCTTCAGTGGTTTCAGAGGAGAAGAAAATGTGAATTTTCCCATAGGGTCCAATGTTAAACCTTAGTTCCGCGCAGACGGCTATGTTTTTTATCAGATCGGAACGAAATGAGCAATCTTAGTAAAGGACCTTTAGTACATCATTCCTGTCAAGTTTGGTTGAATTTGCTTCAGTGGTTTCAGAGGAGAAGAAGAAAATGTGAATTTTCCCACAGGGTCCAATGTTAAACCTAAGTTCTGCGCTGGCGGCCATGTTTTTTATCAGATCAGAATGAAATGAGCAATCTGTGTAAAGGACCTTCCATACATCATTCCTGTAAAGTTTGGTTGAATTTGCTTCAGTGGTTTCAGAGGAGAAGATGAAAATATGAATTTCCCATAGGGCCAATGTTAAACAGTCAAGTACCTAACCTGTATGAGTTATAACAGAATAATAACATGCATGTGTTATTACAGATGTTGTTTTGAGTTATCTGCTCTTTATTCCTGATTCTGTAATAACATATGTATGTAGCAACCTAAAATATATTACCTTTTTTTGGTCACTTGGGAATTGCTTAGACCTTTGCGCAGAAACTAATTATTTAGCCTGGATAAATCAGTTTTCAATTAAGTTAAAACATTTTTGATGAACCATGGTTAATCAATGAGAACAGGCTCTAAAATGATATAACTTTAGTTGTAATAACAATGCTTAGTTATTACAGGCATATGACTTAAATATTTATTAGTTTATTAGACACTTGGGAATTACTAAGAAACTTGCGCAGAACCTATTGATATGCTTTGATTTTCATACATTACTATAAATAAAAAAGTAATTTGATAAGGCATTATTCTGGTCTGAGGAAAACATTTTTAAGTGATGCAGAGTAGCTGTAATAACACCCTTCTATTATTACAGGCATACTTTTCCTGTAATAACATATGTATATTTTGCATTATTGGCAAACTATGAAAAGTCCTATGATTTTAACTCCTAGCATGCTGATAGACAATAATGGTAATAATAAAATGGTATACATTTATAACAAAACTATGACTGCATAATGCCTATTTGAAGCATGTAACATACATATGTTATCAATTTTTTCCCTTAGTAATAACACATGCATGTTATTTTTCTGTAATAACTCATACAGGTTAGGTACTTGACTGTTAAACTATTTTCCGTGCTGGCGGCCATGTTTTTTATCGGATCTAAACCAAATGAGCAATCTTTGTTTAGGACCTTTAGTAAATCATTCCTGTCAAGTTTGGTTGCATTTGCTTTCGTGGTTTCAGAGGAGAAGGAGAAAATGTGAATTTTCCCATAGTGTCCAATATTAAACCTAAGTTCCGCGCTGGCGGCCATGTTTTTTATCGGATCGGAACCAAATGAGCAGTCTTTGTAAAGGACCTTAAGAACATCATTCCTGTAAAGTTTGGTTGAATTTGCTTCAGTGGTTTCAGAGGAGAAGATGAAAATGTGAAAAGTTAATGGACAGATGACAGACGACGGATGCCAAGTGATGGCAATAGCTCACCCTGACCCTTGGGGTCAGGTGAGCTAAAAATAAAATTTTTGTGATTTGCCCCTTTTGGGCCCCATTTATCTCATGAACAGTACATGCGACGTGAAATCCGTTGACATACTCCTGCTTTGAAATTTCCTCAGGAGCACACTGAAAGAAACCATATCAAAATCTGATGAATAATAAAAATTCTACAGCCAATTATGTGAATACACCCAATTTTGCCCTTTTTGGCCCCTTTTTTAAAAACGGGAGGGGCCATATAAAATCCAAAACCCCTCAAAGTCTTTCCTTTGTGCCAAGGAACATTGTGTTAAAATTTCATAAGGATTGATCAACTGGAACTTAAGTTATTAACCAAAAACAAAAGTGTCTAGAGACGAAGACGCAGACGATGACGACGACGACAACAACAGCGCCATACCATTATACGACATCAAATTTTTTGCAGTCGTATAAAAATGACTTAATTCAACAACAAGGTTGGGCAGAAAAAACCACCCCCAGTATTTAAGTGGACAATACTGGATGATTGAAATTTTAAATGGTCAGTTGCTGGACAATGCGAGGTTTAAGTGGTCAATACAAATTCTAAGTGGTCAAGAGTTTATACATTGTATCTGACTTTATTTTCTTTCAATTTTTGATTTTGTTTTTTTTACCAATTAATACTGCCCTGGACAATGCTCCCCAAGTGGATAATACTGGACAATTGAAATTTCAAATTGTCAATTGCTGGACAAACCTTGTTGGCCAATACAAAGTTTAAGTGGTCGATAATATATATATTGTATCCGACATTATTTTCTTTTAATTATTTTTTTTGTTTTGTTTTTTTTTTCACAATGTACAAACTGGACAAACTGCAAACTGTTAATTGTCTAAACTATTAGTTTGAAACCAGTAGTTTGATATGTATATGATGAAATATTTTATGATAGATAAGTACATGTATGTTTATAATCATTATGTTTGTTTTATCATTGACAAATGATTGAGGAACCTTGATTGATTTAATAAAGAACTTTGAACAGAGGGATGATACATACATGTATTTCCATGGCCATGTATAGTCAAACAGAGCTTAAAGTGAATGTTTTAACAGAGAATCAGCTCTTACATAGAAAAAGAATTCAGTATAAGTACATGTACCCCTACCGCTAGCCCTTGCTAATGGCGATACCAAGTCCGGCAATCCCGAGATCCTATCATTGTCTACAGCATAGAAAGAGACGTACCGTAACAAATCAATTGGAAATACATAGATTTTAATCCTTTAGACATAAAATCAAAGACATACTATCACTGTGATAGACCTAAAAGTGGGGAGGATTAGATTTTATTATCTATTTTACCTGTAATTTCTTTGAAGTTTACCTGCTTAATTAGATTTTTACCTGTACAACTGGAAATTTCCCTACAAAACTTGGGTTTTATTGCCCCAATAAAAAAAAAATTCAAGGTAAAAATTAATCCCTATCACTTTCCATGACATTCCCATGCCCACTATTACAGTGATTAGTTGGTATGTCTCTTTCTGTACTGTACTTTGTTTTCTTCCTTTTATTGTTTTTCTTGTGCAGTTCCCTGGTGGATTGTGGCATGTGATTGTGATTTTCGGCCACTGTAAGTGTTTCCTGTTATCTACTCTATGTTAATGTAATTAAAAAATATATCATGTCAATACTGTTATATTTATCATGTTTATTTATTTTTAGCTAATTGTTGACACATAAATTTTGAACACAATCAGATATTTCATTTTTTTTACAATTTAATTATTGCTCTGATATTTCTTTGTAATATTTTTTCTCAACACTAGAACAAAAATCAGCCAAATTTTTGTATTGTTTAATTATATCCTTAATTCTTGAATCTGGTAATTCATAAGTTATGAGGTTGTATAAATGTCCAAACACTAAGGCATCAAGTTCTGTTGGTTTATCACCAAAAAAGTATGATTTCTGACCCAAGCGATCTGAGAGTGCTTGAAGACATGCTTTAATTTCTTCTTGAACATCTTCTTCGGTCTTATTTCCCCAGCCAATGGCATCAAGTCTAGTTTTCACTTCTTGTCGTCGCTTCCACGGCAAGACCCAGTTTAAGGGCCAAGGATAAACAGATCCATAACGTACTTTTGTTGTTGAAACATATATTTCAGCAATGTTCCAGGAAAGAAAAAGTTCTGCATTGTAAAGAATATTATGTACCATTGTTATATAGGCGGCCATTTCTGATTTCTCTGTGTTGTTCAGTTGATCGCTTAAAGAGAAACCTCTTGTGTTCACGTTTGCCACTATCGTGTCAAATTCAGCAAATAAAAATGATCCAATTTTAATGAAAGGAACTCTTCCTGACGGAGACATTTCTTCTGCATTTGTTCGAAGCTGAAGGTCATAATTTAGACCGCACATATTTAAGAAGGTACGTACTGCAAGGCAATTAGAATAGTCAGGTAGGGTAACTTGTTCAACTTGATAAGGCTGAAAAAGGGCTGCATCTTCTGGCCACCTTTCTGTTGCACCTATTTCAACTTGAATTGCGTCTGCAACAAGTGTTGACATTCTGAAATTCTTCCGGAAGTTACACAGAAATTGAAAGTATAGCTGAAAAGTCAATCACGGATGGTAACCGACATTTCCGTATTATGATATTGGAGACCTGTCTCTGCTTATATCAGGTCAAATTCATGCACAAATGCAAAATACCTTTAAACAAATAAAAGCGTTTTAATGTATTATTTTAAAAAAAGAATGAGTTGATTTATTATGTCTGGATTAATTTCTTCACATATGGATTTCAGTCAAGTTTAGCCTCGGAATGTTGTCTCCGATTTTTCAAATCTGCCCTAACTCTTGTATTAAAATACACAGAGACTATATCATTTTAAAGCGTAACATTTTGTTATTCCTAAAAAAATCTTGAGCTTTATATGTTCAATAGGGCCTGTAAGTCTCGTACAATTTTGGTACTTTCGGGACCAAAAACTGTACCCGGAAGTTACATTTTAAACAAAGATATATGACGTTTAAAACAAAAATTTGAACGTCACAATCCTAAGACGTAATGTTTTCTACCTACCTATGTCTACCTATGTCTTTTCCAAACGCAGGAGCTGAGATTGCTCCTCTATATTTGGCTCTATTTCTTCCATGTCTGTTTTTTGTCTACTTCCGGTTCTATAATCCATATTAGTGTAGTTAAATTTCCAATGGTGATCATCCCAGTATTTGTCAAGCCTATTCTCGAATATTTTTACATTTTTTGCCGACACTACAGCTTCTGGGAAATTATTCCAGTCGTCTACCACCCTATTCGCAAAGAAAAACTTTCTAATGTCCAATTTTGACCTATGTTTGCTTAATTTCAATGAATGCCCTCTAGTATTTTGATACACATTTTGGTTTAGTGGCAACATATTTTGTGTGACTCTTTTATCATAAACCCCTGTGACTATCTTATACGTTTCTATCATATCGCCCCTTANGACAGATCTGAAAATGCATCCCACAATATGGCATGACTATACAAAGCTGCTGAAAAAATTTCAAATTTGTGTCATTTACCATTGCAGAGAAAAGCTTGACGAAAATTGTGACTAACAGAGAGAATTACTGAAAATTGACTAAGCTGGTAAACAGGAAGTAGTAACCCGACAGATCTGAAAATGCATCCCACAATATGGCATGACTATACAAAGCTTCTGACAAAATTTCAAGTTTGTATCATGTACCATTGCAGAGAAAAGCTTGACAAAAGTTGTGACGGACGGACGGAATTAGTGAAAATTGACTAAGTCGGTAAACAGGAAGTAGTAACCCGACAGGTCTGAAAATGCATCCCACAATATGGNTTGGTTTGCCTTGTTTATTTGGTTTTGTATGTGTTTCTCAAAATTTAGGTGACTATCTATGGTAACCCCTATATCTTTTTCGTTCTTAACATTCTCTAAGTGTACTAATCCACCAGTGTAAGTGTGCATTGTATAGTCGACATTTCTATCTCTTTGCTTTCTTCCACTTATAGTTATTACCTTACACTTGTCCGGATGGAATCTTAGCATCCATTTTTCACCCCATGTAAATACATTATCGATGTCTTCCTGTAAGATTGTTTCATCATTTTGGTCCCTTATCTCTTTATATAATTTCGTATCGTCTGCGAACATATAAACTTCTGAGTTGACTTCTAATGGCAGATCATTAATAAATACCACAAACAACACTGGGCCCAGAACTGACCCTTGAGGGATACCACTTGTAACGTCATGCCATCTAGAGTAATGCCCATTTAGTTGCACCCGCTGTTTTCTCTCATTTAGAAAATTTCTAACCCAGTTACATGTCTGTTTAATAATTCCGTATGATGACAGCTTATTTAGTAAACGTTTATGTGGTACCTTGTCAAAGGCCTTCATGAAGTCAGTATATACAGTATCAATCACCCCTCCCTCATCCAAAATAGTGGTCCAATGGTCCATCACTTTTAATAGTTGAATGACTGTTGATCTTCCACCCATGAATCCATACTGTCTATTACTAAATAAATCATTTTTATCCATGTGGTCAATTATTCTTTTCCTGATCAATTTCTCCATTAATTTACATATGATACTAGTTAAACTGACCGGTCTATAATTTGATGCAGAATTCTTACTTCCCTTCTTAAACAATGCTGTGATTTGACCTATCTTCCACTCACTTGGCACAACTCCAGATTTAAACGACTTATTAAATATCATACAAAGTGGGACATTGATAATATCTGATAATTCATGCAGTACTTTCGGATGTACCTGGTCAGGCCCTGGTGATTTTGTGGTATTTAACTCTTTCAGTAGTTTTCTTACCTCCATAGGTGTAAATTCTGAATTACTCGAGAATTCGTTGAACTTGATATTTTCCAGCATTGTCTTATCGTCATCAATTTCATTTGAGAAGACACTACTGAAGAAATCTGCCAATATTTCTGCCTTATCTCCATCACTTGTGGCAATAATAGTTTTGCCTTCTTGAGTTGAATATAGCTCTGATACTCCAGGTTTTGACTTCCTCTTGCTATTAACATATGACCAAAAATTTTTGCTATTGGTTTTTGCTATTTGTCTCTCTTTCATTTTCCGCTCCTTCGTAACAACTGACTTGACTTTGTTTCTTGCTTTGCAATAATCCCTGTAACTTTCATTATCTTTTTTATGCCTATAATTTTCCCATTTCCTGTGTTTCTTTCTAATTGCTGATCTAGCTTGTTCACTTAGTGGGGTCGTCCCTTTTTTTTCCCAGTTCGTTTGGTCGGTATATATTGTTTCATAGCCTGGTCTAATTTATCCATAAAGATGGTTACCATACCTACTGTATCCTTACCCCTAAGGAGTTGTTCCCAATCTAGATTTAAAAATTCCCTCATTTTTTCATAATCACCCTTCATATAATTTAATTTCACAGTTTCTTGTTCATCAATCTCTGAGTAGCACTGGAGTTTAAATTGTAAAACGCAATGGTCGCTATTGCCCAAGGGGTCCAGATATTCAATATTCTGTATAAAATTGCTGTCATTTACCAGTAGTGTCTACACCTGCATTGTATCCGCACACACTTAAATTTGCACTTTCCATATTGATTCAGTGTTCAATGAGCGGGGGTATAACTGGCTGCCATTCGGGGACAGCTCTTGTTTCTTTCTTAAGTGTTTGTAATTCACATTTTCAGCTTGTCACTGACTACAAGTTCCGTAGGTGACAGGCAGGTTCGAACCGAATCCGAGATGGCCATCACAGGGGAAGCTAAATTAACACTGTACCCTTGAGGTAATCTTGCATATTCTTAAAATCGTATCGTACATCAAGTGATATTGACTTGGGATTGTGTTCTGCCAATATGATATTTGAGTGCTGATTGACTCTAACAAAAATACCATTTTAACATTTGACCGTGGGGATGGATTTGCAAACCGTTTCATACGTCAAGTTAATAGACCATTTTCATATTTATTTCATCATTCCTTGCTCTTGATTTCAAAGCACTTCAACTGATTATTTACCTCAATTTATTTACTTACTCCCAAGTAATTTACATGGAAATAAATACTTCATTAATTTTATGTACATTCATTCATATGACATTTTCTTAGTTTTTTACATTTTGTCATGTTTCACCTAAATATTAGATGTGTTCGTGCTTCCTGACCACCCCATTTCTAACGAAACACTTGAATTCAACTTATTATTCGGAAACATACTTTAACCCTTACATAAACTATTTATTATGGCTTTCCATATTATTTGATTATAATGCTGCTGATGAGAGGTAACTCCTTGAAACAAGTGTACAGCATAACACAATTTACTGTTAATTATTTGACTTGGGGTATTTTTTGTATTTTGAAACCGTTTGGTCGATGCCACTGCTGGTGGAGCAGAGATCTGCAAGGTATTCACTTGTCTAATAGTCAGACTTGTCTGACAAATTTACCTTGCGTTTTATAGAAATATCCTTAATTTAACAATGAAGGGATATGGAGTAAATGCAAATGAGACAAAGTCTCGACAAAAACATGGTAATACAAAACAATGGAACAACGCTTTTATTGTTGTTTTTCATATTGAAGTTACCATGAGGCCTTCAACAATGACCTTTACTCATACCCAAAAGGAAGTTCAAGACGGCCCCTAGCACCGGTTTAAGCGGGATTCATTTCTAATTGTCGGACAAAGCTACATCGATGCTTTTTAGCTTTGATCCATGGATGCGGGATCGTCAACAAACATACACTGAACTTGCAAAGTGTTCTTACAATCGCTGTCATCCATTGCTCGACAAAAAGGCAATAGAGGACGACCACAACATTTATACAACCACAGGGGACTCATGGAGCCAATTGTAAGAAAACTTGGCATGATGATATCATGAGACGTGGTCACAATAAACGGATGGTAAGAATAGCAATTTAAATTGACAAAAAAGTAAAGAAGCCAATATGTGGAAGTATGATAGCGCATCCATATGAGAGATTCTATCCAAAACAAGTGCACCATAACTGGAATGTATATAGAGCATACATCTCTCTCACGGGGAATCTTTTTACGGACACCTCACTGCAGGAGAGACAAACTCCAGTCTTAAATTAACAATGAAGGGATATGGTGTTAAATGCAAATGAGACAAAGTCTCCACAAATGCATGGTAATACAAAGCAATGGAACGCTTTTATTGTTGTTCTACGTCTTGAAGTCACCATAAGGCCTTCAACAATGAGCTTTACTCATACATAATAGCAAGTTCAAGACGGTCCCTAGCAGTGGAACCAACCGAAGTCCTGATTTAAGATAGAAAAATAAACAAAAAGCAAAAAAAAAAACATCGGAAATAATAATACTAGGTGGTCGGCGGTGTTGCTTATGTTTGGTGGTTTGCCGTGGTATCATAAATTGCATGGACTTGCTTCTATAAACTAATTCAAATATTCATTGTTTTTCTTTAATGTATGCTTAATTGAACAAATGAAATCATGATTCAAGACAGAAAAACATACAAAATTGCGACAAAGCAATAGAAAATCATAACGTGGTCGGGGGTATGCGTTATGAACTGAGTGTGGTCGGCCCGGAGGTCACATCTAAACAAATGCAAATAAGCATTTTCTTTTTATTATTAATGCTTGAAAGAACAGCTGAAACCACGATTTAAGACAGAATAATGACAAAATATCCAATGAAACAATAAAAAAATCGTTATATTAAATAGGTCGGTGGTGGTCGGCGGTGAAAAACCCACCCTTCATTGCTAATTGTCGAGTTACGCTACATCGATGCTATTTAGCCTTTGATCCGTGGATACGGGATCGTCAACAAACATAAACTTAACTTGCAAAGTGTTTTTACAATCGCGGTCATCCATTGCCCAACATAAAGACAATAGAATCCTGTGTTATTCACAATTGTAGCATCTAAAAATTAATAAGGCCTCAATCCTTGTATGGCTTTCGGTGGATGTCCTTGTTATGGATATGGCCGTCTATTTCAATATTTTATTTTTGTAATGAGTACTTCTTTGCTGACTATTTTTTTACTATAGCTCTCCATATAATTTGATTCTAATGCTGCTGATGAAGGGTTGCTCCTGGAAAAACGTGAACAACATAACAAAATCTACTGTTTTTTTTATGTAACTTGGTTATTTTTATATTTTGAAACCCTTGGAGCGATGCCAATGCTTGTGGTGCAGAGGTCCTCGAGGGTACTCACCAGTCCAATACTCAGACTTGTCTGATTGTCTGACATGAAAATCTCACCTTGTGCTTTATAAAATTATTATAGGAATAAAAGTCATTTTGGAGGAGTTTATCGATGTGTAAACGCGGCCGACTCACTCACAAACTAAATAAAGTCCGAAGGACTTTATGTAAAGTTTGTGAGTGAAAGGCCGCGTTTACACATCCTTAAACTCCTCCAAAATTACTTTTATTTCTTATAATTCCAATTCTTTGCACTTAAACAAAGTTTTGTCTGAATTTGACGTCATCACTAACTGCACTATTTTATCTCGGAGCGTACTAATCGACAAGAAGCGTTTATCGAGAAATGACTTCTTTGTTTTTAATGACGTTGACCAATGAAATTGAGCGTTACAATAACAATTGGAATTATATCGTTTTAATCAAAATTATAAGCTCTTAATCTAGTAAGGCTTCATTCCGTGTATGGCACTCGGTGGATGCCTAGGTAATGGATTAAGCCTCGTAATTTGACATTTTTTGTTAATGAGTACTTTTTTGCTGACATTTTTTTTACTAAAGCTTTCCTTATTATTATTTGATTCTGCTGATGAGAGGTTACTCCATGAAAAACGTGTACAGCGTAAAAATTTATTGTTTACTATGTAGCTTGGGTTAATACTTCTTGTGGGTACTGCGGACTAATGCCAAACTTTGAACCTTTTAAGCGTTTCGACGTATTCCGGACCTTCTCGCGATCCTCAAAATTACTAAACACTACAATCGGCCGTGGCTTCGTGGCTCCGAGTTTTTGTTTACCGAGACGATATGCCTTTTCTATCTTAAGAACTGTTTTAGCATTGTCAATTTTCAAAGACTTTTCACAAAACTCGTATATTAAAGTCAATAAATATAAAGTCAATAACATTTTATGAACTGATTTTGACGTAATTCGGGTTTTCATGGCGTACTTATAATACCAAATAGGATATTGAGAGTTTGGCATATCATCAATGTTGATGCACATCGTCAACAGCACAATATTACCAATTACGGTAATTTCAAACAAAAACTTACTATCATGATTGTATTACAAACAAATCATTTTAAAAACACATGTAAACATCATTATAATCTCTTACTATCATAACATATTATCAAATTAATATATAACTAAAATGGATAATTAAACAAGAAAGACACACAAATATAGGATATTTATATATTTTATTTTACATATGGCCGAACTGAACTATGGTCGAAACGTCCTAGTCCGAAACATCCAAGTCCGAGGTTACAGTATGGCCGAAACGTCCTGCTTCCCAGCCACAGTGTGATTTAATTGTCATAATTTGGCATCTGGCGCCTGGAGTCTGCTGCTCTGTGTTAAATTATTTTCACTCTTCTATTTAACCACTCAAGCAAATTTACCCAACCTCTGCAGGAATGTTGTATAGATTATGATCATTACCACGCAATGTTGGTCATAATTCTTTGAATTTTATGACATTAGCATTCCTGTCGTTCTGACACATCTTGTCTTGTTGTTTACTGTTTTTTTAATAAAGTTTTTTTTTACATTTACGACAACGGAAGTAATGATGTTCAAACCTTATAGCAATTTGCTAATATGTTTTCAGAACAAATCAAGGCAACACAGGAGAGGTGGAAAAAGTCTGACGAAAAATTTATTGATACACGTGCTTCATATTACACATTAGAGTGTATAAAGACAAAGAAGAAATTTGTCGCTGTTATGGTGTTGGGAAGACAGTGACTGTAAGACACGTTGCATTAAAGATGGTAGGGCATGGGGTATGATGTATTACCAATAACAGATCCATCAGATGTTCTTAAGTATGACAATCCAAACCACAAAATGTTTTATGTGTTTGATGACTTGTGTGGTAAATACACATTAAATCAGAACAGTTTTGAGAGATGGTCAGAACAATTACATTCTATTGAGCCATTGTTAGAATGTAATCTACAAGTAAAAATATTTTTTTACTTGTAGATTAGAGGTTTACAAAGATGAAAAATTTGAAAGTTTAGATTTGTTAAAAATCATATGAATGCAATCTGTTGTCAAAGGAATTGTGTTTATTAGAAACAGAGAAAGATTCTGTTGCAAAGATGTATTTGAAAGAGAAAGCATCTAGTATAAAGCCATATTCCGAAAAATTAGATTTTTTCCCACTTCTTTGTCACTTGTGCGATGAAAACCCTGAGCTTAATGTTGTTGATTTCTTTCAGAATCCCTTTTCTGTCTATGAGTCAGAGCTAGATAAGTTAAAATTAAATGCATATACAAAGTATTGCTGCCTGGCCATTTGTGTAATGTTTAACAATAGCCTGAGGAAGGAATGGTTGACTGAGGAGGCAGGTACAGATGTAGATACTTTTATACAGAATATTTGTAATGTATGTAAATTAAACAGAGGCACTTCCAAACTTGTCCTTAAAGATGGGTTGGACTCCCTACTGCATACATTCTTAAAGAAAGAAAACAATGTATATTCAACTCTACATGACAAATTATTTGACTTTCTCTCATATTATTTTGGGAAAACAATGATAACATGTTTGATCAAAAATGCAAGTTGTAGGTTTATTCGTGAGAGATTTTTGTTTGAAAGGCATGTAGATAGTGATCAATATATAATCATTGTACCAGATAAATACAAAGAAATGCATATCAAGAGAATGGTTAATGACTGGAGTAAAGGTGAGGTAGTCAGTGTATTCGGTAATATCAATATGAAAATACCAAATTTCAGAAAATCATTTTTAACTGACATCACAGAAAAAGAAATATCTGACCAGAGACAACTAGCACACACATTGGACAGAACAAAGAATGATACTGTTCTGATACAATGTTGTTTTAATGGCGACATTTTATCCATTGGTGTCTTAGTCATAATGTTGAAATTAATCAAAGTCGTTCTAATGGTTGTACTCCTCTACTAGCAGCATGTGTAATTGGTCACATTGAAGTAATCAAATTATTATTAACCAACAAAGCAGACATCAATAAATGTAGTAATAATGGTGTCTCACCTCTGTATGTTGCATGTTTTAAAGGTCACATTGAAGTAGTCAAATAATTATTCACCAACAAAGCAGACATCAATAAATGTAGTAATAATGGTGTCTCACCTCTGTATGTTGCATGTCAAAATAGTCACATTGAAGTAGTTAAGTTATTATTAACCAACAAAGCAGACATTCATAAATGTAGTGATGATGGTTTCTCACCTCTGTATGCTGCATGTCAAAATGGTCACATTGAAGTAGTCAAGTTATTATTAACCAACAAAGCAGACATCAATAAATTTAGTAATAATGGTTTCTCACCTCCGTATGCTGCATGTAAAAATTTACAGATTGAAGTAGTCAAGTTATTATTAACCAACAGAGCAGACATCCATAAATGTAATAATAATGGTCTCTTACCTCTGTATGCTGCATGTCAAAATGTTCACATTGAAATAGTCAAATTATTATTAACCAACAAAGCAGACATCAATAAATGTAGTAATGATGGTGTCTTACCTCTGCATGCTGCATGTCATAATGGACACATTGAAGTAGTCAACTTATTATTAACCAACAAAGCAGAAATCAATAAATGTAGTAATAATGGTCTCTCACCTCTGCATGCTGCATGTCATAAAGGTAACATTGAAGTAGTCAAGTTATTATTAACCAACAAAGCAGACATCAATAAATTAAGTAATAATGGTTTCTCACCACCGTATGCTGCATGTAAAAATTTACAGATTGAAGTAGTCAAGTTATTATTAACCAACAGGGCAGAAATCCATAAATGTAATAATAATGGTCTCTTACCTCTGTATGCTGCATGTCAAAATGTTCACATTGAAATAGTCAAATTATTATTAACCAACAAAGCAGACATCAATAAATGTAGTAATGATGGTGTCTTACCTCTGCATGCTGCATGTCATAATGGACACATTGCAGTAGTCAACTTATTATTAACCAACAAATCAGAAATCAATAAATGTAGTAATAATGGTCTCTCACCTCTGCATGCTGCATGTCATAAAGGTAACATTGAAGTAGTCAAGTTATTATTAACCAACAAAGCAGACATCAATAAATTAAGTAATAATGGTTTCTCACCACCGTATGCTGCATGTAAAAATTTACAGATTGAAGTAGTCAAGTTATTATTAACCAACAGGGCAGAAATCCATAAATGTAATAATAATGGTCTCTTACCTCTGTATGCTGCATGTCAAAATGTTCACATTGAAATAGTCAAATTATTATTAACCAACAAAGCAGACATCAATAAATGTAGTAATGATGGTGTCTTACCTCTGCATGCTGCATGTCATAATGGACACATTGAAGTAGTCAACTTATTATTAACCAACAAAGCAGAAATCAATAAATGTAGTAATAATGGTCTCTCACCTCTGCATGCTGCATGTCATAAAGGTAACATTGAAGTAGTCAAGTTATTATTAACCAACAAAGCAGATATCAATAAATGTAGTAATGATGGTGTCTTACCTCTGCATGCTGCATGTCATAATGGACACATTGAAGTAGTCAACTTATTATTAACCAACAAAGGAGAAATCAATAAATGTAGTAATAATGGTCTCTCACCTCTGCATGCTGCATGTCATAAAGGTATCATTGAAGTAGTCAACTTATTATTAACCAACAAAGCAGACATCAATAAATGTGATAATAATGATGTCTCACCTCTGTTAATTTCATGTCATCAATGTAATTTAGAAGTTGTCAAGCTATTACTACCATACAATGCAGATATCAACAAGCAAACACACTACGGAATGACACCATTAAAATTGTCTCAGAAATATGGTTACAAAGAAATAGAGAAATGGTTAATTCCAACAAAATTTGTCACAATGAATCATTCCTCTTTTACAATCTCATCTTGTTTTCTTTATTAACAATAAATACATGTGTATCACTCAATTTACATACAGTGTATACACGTATATCTTTTCACACTTTATAAACAACTCATGCATGCATTTCTTCTCCATTTATATGGCTGAAGGGAGTGTTAATAGATACTATGTAACATACTTATTTCTTTTTAAACAGTGTATACAAGTATGTCATTTCACACTTTATAAACAACTCATGCATGCATTTCTTCTCCATTTATATGGCTGAAGGGAGTGTTAATGGATACTTTGTAACAAAGTCATTCCTTTCTCTTTTTAAACAGTGTATACATTTATTATATTTATTCAGTGATCAATTAATACCCGGATTATTTAGTAATTAAAAACGTATCGAGTCTACGTATTGTGAAGTTTTCGTCCTTTGAGTAAAAACTCACAGGGAAAATTCGTCTTAAAAAATATGACCCGCTTGGGTTAACATTCCAGATTTTATGACGTTGCATAAAGGGACGCAACTCATTGTGTAAACAGCACAAACAAGGGACGACACTCTCTGTGTTGATACTGATGACATTTCTGTATATCTAAGACTGTACTTGTTGTTATATGGGGATAACATTGCTACTTTATTTCAATTTAAGGCTAAATTACAAACTGCAATCAATGACACATATTTGTACTATAAAAAGTGATTTTTGTGACTCCCGGAAAGCGAGATATAGGCGTACAAAGTATGACGACGGCCACAGTGGCATTAACTTTTACTAAATCCAGGATAATTAAAAAACCTTTGATGTAGGAACCTCATATTTTGTCCAGTGATAGAACTAATCAAGTATTTCGCACCAGACAGCATATCATATGACCTTGACCTCAATTACACGGTCCAGTGATCACTGCTTATGTCCATATCTCAATAACTGAAAGTGGTAGGTCGGTAATATTTAGCATGTAGGCTGATCTTAGGTAGAACATGTCAGTCTGGCATATGATATTTGTCCTTGACCTCAATTTCACGGCCTACTGGCAACGTTGAGTTTCTCTGCTGATGTCCATATCTCAATAAATATGAGTATTAGGTTGATAATATCTAGTATGTAGGGTATATAGGATGATCTATGATCATGCATGTCAGTCTGGCATATGGAATTTGTCCATGACCTCAATTTCACGTCTATTGGCGAAGTTAAGTTTCACTGCATAAGTCCATTTCTAAATAACCATGATGGGTAGGTAAGAAATGTTTAGTATGTTGGTTTGTCTTCGGTAGTACATTTCAGTCTTGCATATTATGATCTTTTTCCATGGCCTCAGTTTCACGATCTAGTGGCCACGTTAAGTTTCTCTGCTCGGTCTATTCCTCAATAACTATAAATGGTAGGTCGATAATATTTAGTATGAAGGTTGGTTTTGGGTAGTACATGTCGTATGGCTTTTGTCGGTCACGAATTTTATAGTCTAGTTAGCATGATTAGTTTCGGAATAGGTCAGTTAGATTTCACATCAATTTAGAAGCTTAGCAGAGACGGACAGGACATCTACTTCGGTTCACACTTGTTTTTTTTTTTTTTAGGTATTATTTTTATGTCAAATGGTTCCTTTTCAGAAAGAAGCTAATTAATTAGAAAAAGATAGAAAAAGCAATGTATTGCATCCTGAATAATTACGAAGTCTTGTTTAATTTATTGATATTCAGATAATTGATACAATGAGATTCCCATATTGCTTTATGGTTGTGAAATGTTTTTTTTTTAAGAATTAAATGAAACAATTGAATTTTGGTTTTTTTACAGTTTTATAAAATTATCATTATTCTTAAAGGTTACAAAAACAGGAAAACAGCAAACACCTACAATGGCAAGGAACTACAATCACATGCCACAATTTACAAGCAAACTGCACCAGAAAAACAATAATGAAAACAAGAGACAAACATAAATAACGATAGGAACTTGGGATAGCCGGACTTGGTACCGGNTAATTAGAAAAAGATAGAAAAAGCAATGTATTGCATCCTGAATAATTACGAAGTCTTGTTTAATTTATTGATATTCAGATAATTGATACAATGAAATTCCCATATTGCTTTATGGTTGTGAAATGTTTTTTTTTAAGAATTAAATGATACAATTGAATTTTGGTTTTTTACAGTTATATAAAATTATCATTATTCTTAAAGGTTACAAAAACAGGAAAACAGCAAACACTTACAATGGCAAGGAACTACAATCACATGCCACAATTTACAAGCAAACTGCACCAGAAAAACAATAATGAAAACAAGAGACAAACATAAATAACGATAGGAACTTGGGATAGCTGGACTTGGTACCGGCATTGCCAATGGTAGGGTTTAACCGGTTTATGGGTACCCAAACCTCCCCTTTCTCTATCCCGTTTCCCTATAGTATCATAAACATGCGAATAAAATCTAATACAGGTAGACTACTAACTCAATGACCACTATCTTGGAACAGAAAAAGCATAACACAAAACGTAATTTTGAAAGAAGGGTCAAAGAGTGCTCGCCGCTAAACTGATGGCTAGCCCAAGGAATCAATTGTGCTTGTAAAACACTGTCGCACTACGGAAGAAAAATCAAACTCAAAACTCCCCGAAGGGTTCTAATTGTATATTGTATGGAGAATTAAGTAGATATCCTATAGAGATCTTTATTCAACGTAGAATGATTGGTTTATGCACAAAGTGAATTTGTAACAAACAAGATAAGATTTCTGCTAGTGTGTATAAATTTTGTTCAAATTGCGTGAATATATTTTTCATTCCAAATGATTACTGTGCATTGAGAATATTCTCGATCTCGATCAATGTAGTTATTCTGATCTTTGGATTTCTAAAAATGTAACTAATAATGCATCTTTGTGAAAGAATGTTCAACAAAGATTAAGTGATCAGTTCGAACGAAAATGGGCTACAAATTCACAAAAATGTTTTAATTAAAGAATTTTTAAATTGAATCACGGCTTGGAAAAACATTTACTTGATTTGCCAGATGATTTACAGAAAGCATATGTAATTTTAGATGTCTCAATCATAGGCTTCCTATTGAAAAGGGTAGATTTTGGGGGTATTGAACACGATAATAGAACTGGTGACATCCGTGCCAATAATTGTATACTGGGTGATGAAGACCATTATATATTTGAATGTTCTCTTTTCTTAAATGAACGTAAGTCATTGATGCCACGTCATTAAACTACAATTGAAAGTTTAACATGTCAGCATGTTATGTCACACACTATTTCGAAGCATTGTACTTAACGAGTTTCTAATTGGAGACAAAATCTTAAGTATAATATATTATTGCAAATATTATGTGACATTGTATAAACACCTCTAAGTTGTGAAGTTTTTTCACATAAGCAACTTAGGATGATACCTTGACAACTGAATAAAATTGCAAAAATTGCAAAAAGTTCAAAGATAAAGGGGTAGATTTCTTTACCCACTTTTGTCAGATACCATCACCGCACAGTACAATTATGTCTGAAAGAGTTTAAATAATAGTAATTTTGTAGGCGAATATAAAATAGATGTTCATATACCCCTGCCTGATCTGTACGTTTGATGCATGTCGTTCGAACGCACCTACATCTTTTTTGTTTCTTGAAGATTACATGAGTGACCTGTATCAAATAATATAACAGGCTTTGTATCACACATGACAAAACCTTAATGATTTCGGGGTTGCTACTCTAAGGTCAAAGTCGCAGTTTCTAAAAATTGACGAAAAGTTTAAGAAAAAATGATGTCAAGATGATAAACTGAGTACGCTCCATCAGGTCAATACGAAACTGTGAACACACACTTACTGATCATACAAGATAGGATGGTGATTACTGGGTTTGTATCCCAAAAGACAAGGTCACAGATGCTAAAATTAATCAAATTTTAGAAAAATTTAGATTCCAGATGATAACTTGAGTTTCCTCCAATAGGATCAATATCAGTTTTTGTCACATGCTATTTTATCATGCAAGACAGAACCATGTTAATAAGGGGTTCATTCCCAAAGTTCAAATTCAAAGTTGCTAAAAATAGACCATCATATCAAGAACATATTTGTTTCCGGATTATAACTTGAGTCATCTCCATCTTATCAATACAATTTTTTTTCACAGGTTTACCTTTCATACTAGACGGAACTCTATAGATTTTGGGGTTGGTACCACACGTCAGGGTTGCAGTTGCTAAAAAAGGACAGAGATTTCAAGAAAAAAAATGTTTTTATTATAACTTGAGTACCCTCTGTCTGATGAAATCCAAACTTAGTCATATTAAGCTTACTCAATACAAAAGGCAGAAACACATCAATTTCTGGGTAAATAGAGTAAATATCCAGAAGATCAATTTCGCAGTTGCCTAATATTGATTATAATTTCAAATAAAATTGATTTTCAGATTATTACGTGGGAATTCTGTATTAGATCAAAATCAAACCAGTTCCCATGCTTAATTATGAGAAGAGACATAAATTCTCATTTAGAAGTTATTGTAGGTAGTAATGCCCCTTAATGATACTGGGTTTCGACTTAAATGGGACGTGGGCATCCTTGTCCAATGAAAAAATTAATCTTTCAAAATGTACACACAATTTCACGATATTTTCATTTATTTTTCTAGTTCAATTACTGAGATGTTTTTGGACAATGTTTGTATTACTATCACTGTTAGTCATTTTATATATCAAATAGGACATTATATGATAAATATCAATGTGCTTTTTTACATCGTATCAGATGTGTATCAATATCAATGAATATAGAAAAATTGAATAGTGTTATTTTATTTTGTATCATTAAAAAAAAAAACGATACTTTAAAATATATTCATGCATGTGTCTGCTTTGCATTCCTATGTATGTTCATGTGCGTGTCTGTTTTGCATTCCTGTGTGTTCATGTGAAAGCACATTTTTAATAGTATACATCTTACAATATTAACGTATGTGATAATTGTATTGACATTGATAAGGTCAATGCATTATATATCTTACAATATTAACGGATGTGATAATGGTATTGACATTATAATGAACAGCATAGTGTCGGATGTTAACTATTCATCATTGTTATCTGAAAATATTTGATATGTATTTGCACTTGCAACAACAATGTGATCAAGCTTTTTTTTCCTACTATTTATAAATATTGCTTTGATTATACTGGCATTATACATGAATACAAAGACATATAATAATATTTCAAGTACATAGGCACAGTTTTACCGCCTTTTCACCCCCACCAGTTGAATTAAAATAAGTAAGACATGGGCTTGATATTTTATTTCAAATCTGAACGGAAGGAAAAAATAACAACAAAAATTGATTTGGCTTGTTTGATACATATAATAGTGTATTGACATGTTAGATGTTAGCTCAATAACCATATGATGACAAGCTAGTATCCACTACTCCTCATAAAATTCTTTTGATTATGAAAAATTATAATTTGTCATCATACTTTGACGATTTTGATAATTTTTGACACTGTATTTTAAATTATACCCCACTGTGCGGGAGGTATAAAGTATTCCCTTTCTATAGTTTTTTTTTCATATTTTGGACTTTGACATATTAGTTCCATGCACACCATATGTTGTCCACATAGTATCCACTACTCCTCTCAAATAACGGATTGGAATTTCGTGAAACTTATGCAGGAGCTACATTACATATTGTCGATTTGCACTATGCATTTCTCCCTAATAATCCCCCTTTTCCAGATTTTTGACATGTTTTGGACTTTGTCATTTTAGCTCATTAACCATATGATGACCAGCTAGTATCCACTACTCCTCTCAAACCACTTATTCAAATTTTATAAAACTTATGCAGAGGCTTAAATACCTTTTGTAGATGTGCACTATGCATTTTGTTTTCCAGACATGTCACTGTAAAATTAGCCATGTCCATGTTAAATTAGACTTTCTTGGGTTAAAACAATGGGAAAAGACAGTGATGTGTATTCAATGTAACCAAAAAACGTCTAATTTAACTGGGACATGGCTAATTTTACAGTGACATGTCTAATTTAATGAAGACATGGAATATACAATTGGAATGGGCTGAAATAACTGTACATGTCTAATTTAATCAGAATTGGCTAATAATTAGACATTTCCTGTTAAATTAGCCAAAAATGGATTATATTCGCCAAAAAGGTTTACTGATGTATGGAGCAAATGTACATGAGACAGTCTCTACAAATGCGTGGAAGAACCAAGCAAAGGAACAACACTTTAATTGTTGTTCTTCATCTTGAAGTCACCATAATGTCTTCAACAATTAGCTTTGTGCATACCCAAAAGTAAGTTCAAGACAGCCCCTAACACCGGTTTGGGCGGATTTATTGCATAAATGTCGATCAACTCTACATCCATGTCTGAGCTTGTCATGAATATGGGAAAATTAACAAACACGAACTAGCAAAATGCACTTACAAGCAAATAACCGATTAAAGCACTAGTATAACGGGCTTTTAGAAAATTACAACATATATACAAACACAGCGCGCTCATCAAGTCGACTGTATGAGAACTAGTGAGATGTGAACTATAAACTGGTGGTCATAATAATATGTGGAAATTTCAGAAAAAAAATAATAAAAAGCCAAAATTTGAAAGCATGACAGTATACCCATATGACAAATTTTCTCAAGAACAATAACATCATAACTGAAATATAAGGAGAGCAAGCATGTCTCGACCAGGGAGTCGATTTACTGACTTTACACGACAAGAGAGACAAACTCTGGTATTAATAAACAATGAATGGACAAGGAGCAAATGCTTATGGGACAACAAGTTCATGCTAGAAACAAGCAAAGGAACAACTTTATTGATGTTCTTCGTCTTTAAGTCACCATAAAGCCTTCAATAATGAGCTTTAGTCATGCCTCAAATTAAGTTCAGGCTTGAGCGAATTTCATTCCTAGATGTCGATCAATACAGATATCAATGTCTTTAATGGTCGTGGATGCGAGATAGTCAACAAATATAAATCAAATTGATCACATGTTCTTACAGTCACTGTCATCCACTGACCGACAAATGCACTGTTGTCTGAAGCTAGGGGACACATGACACTCGTCAAGTCTATTGCATGAAAACTTTATAAATATTATAAAATTATAAAATAGTGAGATATGGGAACTATATATAACTAGATATGGGTGGTCAGAAAAATGATGAAATGCCAAAATTTGAAAGTATGATAGTATATTCCTATGGGAAATTCTCAATAGATCAAATACACCTTAAATGAAATATTAATATCTGGAGCATACATCTCTCCAACAAAGAATCTTTTTACGGAATAGTCACGGAATAGTCACTAGAGGAGAGGTAAATTTCAGTCTTAAGTAAACAATCAAAGGATGTTGGTGTAAATACACATTAGTCTCCACACAAACAGGTTAAAACCAAGCAATGGAGGAACGCTTTTATTGTTGTTCGTCATCTTGAAGTTACCACGAGGCTTTCAACAATGAACTTTGCTCATACCTTATTGTAAAATGAAAAACAGCCGATCAAAGATTGCTTCCCCTTTTTGGACCCCTCCCCTTGTGAAAAAAGACAAGTGTTTTCTAAACTATTTTTTTTTCTTTTGAAACAATCATTGTTACTGTAAAACACCAAAAAGATATGGTAGCTAGGTAGAAATTCAAAAAATACAGGTTTCTGAGAATTTTCGAAAATTTACCAAAATTAGAATCAAAGATTTTTCCAACCTGACTGTTGAAAATCATCATTTTTATTGTAAGAAATTGAAAAAATGGGTCTTTGATAGTTTCGGGAAATTTACCAAACATAGAATCAAAGATTTTTGCAATCTGTCTATTGAAAATGATCACTGAAACTATAAGGCATCAAAAATGATATGGTTGCTAGGTAAAATTCCAAAAAATAATTGGTCTTTGAAAGTTTCAGGAAATTTACCAAAATTAAAATATTTTTGAAATCCTAGTGTTCGTCCTAGCTGATGACATTAAAAATTTGCTTAATTGTTTCAGAAAATTAACAAAAATTAGAATCAAAGATACCTGAATCATCATTTTTACTGTAAGAAATCAAAAAAGATATGGTTGCTCGGTAGAATTAAAAAAAAAAATTGGTCTTTGAGATTTCAGGAAATTTACCAAACTAAGAATCAAACATTTTTTGCAATCTGACTATTCAAAATGATCACTGAAACTATAACGCATCAAAAAGATATGGTTGCTAGGTAAAATTCCAAAAAGTAATTGGTCTTTGAGAGTTTCAGAAAATTTACCAAAATTAGAATAAGTTTTTTTTGCACTCTGATTATTGAAAATGATCTTCACTACTGTAAGGAATTGGAAAAGATATGGTTGCTAGGTAGAATTCCAAAAAATAGTAGGTCTTTGAGAGTTTCAGGAAATTTCCCAATTAGCATCAAAGATTTTTGCAATCTTACCATTGAAAATCATCACTGAAACTATAGGGCATCAAAAAAGATAGGGTTGCTAGGTAAAATTCCAAAAAGTAATTGGTCTCTGAGAGTTTCCGGAAATTTTCCAAAATTAGAATCAAGGATTCTTGCCACCAACTGTTGAAATTCATCATTATAACTCTAAATAATTGAAAAAGATATGGTTGTAAGGTAGAATTCCAAAAAATAATGGGTCTTTGAGAGTTTCAGGAAATTTACCAAAATTGGCATCAAAGATTTTTGCATAAAAAAGATACGGTTGCTAGGTAAAATTCCAAAAAGTAATTGGTCTTTCAGAGGTTCAGGAAATTTACCAAAATTAAAATCATATTTTTGAAATCCTAGTGTTCGCACTAGCTGATGACATTAAAAATTTGCTTAATTACAAAACTTCATGTTGGAATTTGAAAAATTATTATTCTTTGACATTTTCAGAAAATTTACCAAATTTGGCACCGGGTTTGAATTCTAAGAGCTTAGAACGGATTCAAAGAGCAATTCCATTAATTCCTCATGAAAATATAAACCACAAAATCAAAATTATACATAGAGTAGAAAAAAGAAGGGAAACAGGGAATGTGTCAAAGAGACAACGACCCAAAGGGGATTAATAAGAACTCAAAGCCACCATAAAATCTTCAATGAACGGTGAGAAAACCCCACACCCAACGGCAGGTCGGAGTCGGCCCCTGAATAAAGAGTAATCAAGTTCTGCGAAATAAACATCATCCTAGACTCCTTTAGAGGTCAAGTCGTTCCTATGAGTACTGATTGTTTTACATTTTTGGTCCCTTTAGGGCATGCCCCTAGGGGTCATACCAAAAGTCCGCTATCATCCGTAAATGAGATGCAAAAAATGGAAATTGTATACAAAGTTTCAGCTTCAAAACATGAATATTTCAGAAGTTTGCGCTTATTACTGGATATCTCGAAATACAATTTCACTCATTTTTCCACCTTGAGGGCAAATTTCAAAATTCCAAAACCTTCGGCATAGACAACTTTTATAGTGTTACTTTTACCCTTATTACAAGGTTTCTGCGATTTAAGGTGTAAGAGGAGTTCCAGCAGAATCGATTTTTTCGTTTTTTTACCCCCCTGGAGGCCATGCCCTGAGGGATCATACCCAAATTCTGTGAAGTTGTTATATTATATGTGAGTCGATTCCTGAGTTTCAACTTTCTTGCCCAAATGGCCTCTGAGATTTCTCTAATTATTGGATATCGCGAAAATTCGATTTCGCCCATAATTTGCCCTAGGGCGTATGACCTAAATTCCGTATCCACAGTGCGCTACCTCTAGTATTGTGCCAATTTTCAAATTTGTATCTCTCATTGTTCCAAACGTACGTACATACGGAGGTACAGCATTACATTATTCCCCGCTTTCGCTAAGCAGGAGGATAATGACCCCTTGCACAGGTTAAACCAGAATTCATTGTCTTACTGGTAATGCGGGATTGTCAACCAACATAAGTCTAATTTGTGAAGAGTTCTTACAATCACTGTTATTCATTGCCTGACAAAAGATCTAGTTTATCAAGTTAGTTGACAATTACATTATAAAGACAAACACATGGTACTCATTAAGTCTATTGGCATTACCAATTAGATGTTTGTTGATTTCATACTTTAAATCAAATAAAGTATGAGGCAGGTTTCCTTCTTTCTGTTGTGTCTTTAATGGTTTTGCTTTTTGAATATACATGATGTAAGCAATCGCTAAAGCAGAATTATTGATTTGTATAAAACCTTTTTTTTCACGTGAGCGTCTATTAACACTTATCGTCCATTTCCCATCATTTATGATAGTATTAACAAAACAAAAATTGACCAGAATCATCATATGGGTATGCAGTTTTGAAATAGGGTGGACAAAACACCAGACAACATTGCCACTGTTACTTAAGTAGAAAATAGAGGGTAAATTATCGGAATTGATTGTATTCAAATTTATGATGGCTGTTATGCTTCATCTAGAAAAAAAAATCGATACTTGAAAGGTCCACTTAAATGCATATTTTACGCGAAAAAACTGATAAACAGTCGACCCACACACGTATAACATTTTACTTTTCAATTTTGGAGAACGGGAAATTATGAGGTGTATTTTTTGCGCTGTCTGTCTGGTTGTTTGTTTGTCTACAAAACTATTACATTTATCGTACCGCTTTAATGTTAAGTGATATGACTTCTATGTATATGATTATTTTTGGAGAGCCTTTGCAAAATATTTTACATGATTTCCTTTTCCTGGCCATGTTGCTGAGGTTTTGAAAGATCAAACTAATATTTGATATATCTTGAATTATAATTGATAAGGCTTTCATATTTGAACTAGAATAATTGACCTCAAGAACTTACCTTTGCATGTGACCGACCTCTAAAACATTATAATTTTTAGCACAGTATATAGGTATATATTTTGAATTGTGAAAGAAAGAGCTTCGGTATTTCATATGTGTATTTCTAGTGGAACTACATTCAACAATTCTTAAATTAGACCTGAACCAGAATATTTAACCTGTTGACAGTGACCTTTGTATTCATTAAAAAATGAAAGAATATGGAGTGAATGCACATGAGATAAAATCTCTAAAATACATAGAATTGATTGCTTGATTGATATGAGGTTTAACGTCACTTTCAGCAGAATTTTCAGCTATCTCATGACGGTCAGTTTTAGTGGTGGAGGAAGCCGGAGTACCCGGAGAGAACCATCGACGTTGGCCAGGTAACTGACAATACCCTTTCACATACAATTGTTAGTCGTGTGCACCCTGTTTTGCAATGTACAACGGGGGGCACGAACCCTTTCCGCAGTGGTGATAGACCACAGTGGTTGTATAGGTAGTAGAACTACCTTAACCACTTGTCCATCCAGGTCCCTAAAATACATAGAAAAACCATGCTATGGAACAAAACTTGTATAGTTGTTCTTTATCTTGAATTCACCATGCGGCCTATAGCAATGAGCTGTGCTCATGCCCCATAGTAAGCTCAAGACGACCACAAACAGTTTTTTAGTAGAATTTATTTAAAATTGAATACTAGATCCATGTTTTAACTACTCGTGGATAGAGGATCGACAACAAACATAGAATGCAATTGCAAAGTGTCTTAACAATCGCTATCATCCGGTAGAGGACAATTACAACATATTATTACCGTAGGGAACTCATTAAGTGGATTGCAAAAAAAAACTCGGAATTATAATAAAGAGGTGAGGTTTTAGCAATATTAGCAGGTGGTCATAATAACATTGAGAAGTAACAAAAACGAAAAGATGGTATAAACAATAAAAGGATATGGAGTGAATACACATGAGACAAAGTCTCTAGAAATGCGTGATGGAACTAAGCCATAGAACGTCGCTTTTATTGTTGTTCCGCATCCTGAAGTCACAATGATGCTTTCAATAAGGAGCTTTACTCATACCTCACAGTAAATTCAATACGACCCCTAGTATATCCATATGAGAAATCCCCTCAAGAATAAGTAGAAGATCGGACACCAGAACTCATTCTAAAGAAAGCATACATGTCTCGGACGTTTGCTGAAAAACACGATATGATCAACTGTTACTATTCAAATTCGGATTATTTCAATTTAAAGGTTTATATCTTCTTAGAAAAAAATAAATGCACGGCTCTTATACATCTTTTCATTGCACATCAAAACTTTTATGGGATTATCATTTACAATGCGCATAAATTCAATTATTGTCCTTCCAAACTTATTAATCCGCTGAACAAACTTATTCATAAAGGATATAAATACAGCATTGTTGTTAAATCTTTACTTATGTTTTTGTTGGCAAAAATATTGATAATCTTCTAAATGCTTTACACCATAACTTAATTTAAACAATTTTTCATATTGGCAGTATTTGGCATTGCACAATATCATGTTCTTCTTTCATAACGGATGATGTTGTTATACCAAAATTATTTAGAAGTATTTCAATTGAAGTTTCATATGTAAGAAGACTTGATATCATAGTCAACGGAAATTATGTCCATAGCTAGCTGTCAGTAACTGCGAGTATTTGTCCGGACAGTACCTTTGTGAATTGTCTTCATGTTTTATGTACTTTATTGTAAGGGTACTCGTTGATTTTTACTGTGAGTCTTTTAGTGTATTTTTTTAGCCATTCATCACACATAGGGGAGGGTTTGGATCCAAAAAACAAGTTTAACCCCGCCGCAATTTTTGCGCCTGTCCCAAGTCAGGAATATGTTGGTCATTGGCTTGTCCTTGTCTTCTTATAAAATTTTAGTTTCTTGATATTTGGGTTACTGGATGTGGTTTGTTTGCATTGATTTATTCACTTTTTTACCTTTTTGGGGCCATTTAGGGCTTGCTATATGGTGTGAGGTTCCTCACTGTGTTGAAGACCGTACGGTGACCCCTAGATGCTTTGTTTTTGGTCGTTTTAACCTGGATATGGGATGTTGTCTCCTTGACATTTACCCCATTTCTTTTCTTTTTCATATGATATTTCCTGGTGCATCATACCAAGGTCATTTACTCCATCTTTTCTAGTTCACCTCAAGAATTGAGGGTTAGGGAGCTTATATTATACCCCTAGCGTCCGCGTCGGTGTCTGATTAGAAAGAATGTCCATCCCGCTTACTGACACGTCCCACATCAACCATATTGGTAGGTATGATGCATTTAGGGATGACAACAATGATACATGCTTAAGATTTTCTCTGTGACCTTAATTTTACGCATGAGCAACTTGGTTAGGTAGAATGGTTTAAGTCCATTCCCGCTTACTAACATGTCCAACATCAACCATATTAGTATGATTGATGAATTACGGATGACAGTTGCAGTGAATACTTTGGAATCAGTTAGGGGGGGTGACACGGGGTGTCTTCTCTCCCAAATCCCAGATTTTTTCGACCTTTTCTCCCAATTCTCACATTTTTGGCCCATTTTTCCCCAAATCCTACATTTTTTGGTGTATTCCAATATTCCACATTTTTACATTTTGAAACACCAATAACAACATCAATTTTATTTGCAAACGTATTCCATATAGTTAAAGTTCCTCCATCAAAGGAAATATCCTTACAAAAGGACCTAAATTCCGTGCACGACAATACATCAATTGGGAACAAATTTGAATATTTAACGAAAGGATATGGAGTAAATGAACATTAGACCATAAAAAAAAATGTTTACTCCAACTGCAGTAATTTTAATGAGCTGTATGGCCATTTCGGAAATTAATTCCTCATCAGCAGCACTAGAACCCAAACAAAGGAAATTCATAATTTCAAAAAATGTTTAAATGCATAAAACCAAACGAAATCCGAATAATCACTAATATCAATTATAGCTAGGGACAAAATTACGATGATGGGAGTTAATCCTTCGGTTTTAGAATTTACATAAATTTAGATAATAGTAATTGAACAAAGTGTACACATGAGATATTATCTCATGTACAAGTACACCATATCTAAGAAAAATAAAGAGCATACATCTCTACCTAAATTCCTTGCACCACAATACATCAACTGGGAACAAAATTTTAAACATCTTATGGATGCAGCGGAGAACTATGCCAGAAAATAGATTGAGCGTGAATAAGACAAAGACCTTGATTCTCTTTTTGATTGGATCAAGGTTGTGAGGTCTAGATCTATGATTCCAAAACGAATCTGTCAGCTACTTGGTCAATGAGAACTATATCAAAATTCTGATGTTGCCAGATATTTGTCCTCCGTTCATGACGAATATCCCGTTGTTCTTGCAGATAAGGCCCCATAATAACATCATTTTTATCTTTAAAAATAATTTAAGGAAAGAACTCGTAGGGCATTCCATCCTACACAGCCACTACGTTCTCTAAGGAGGAGATATTACAATCATAAATTTGTTTTGCTTTCCTTTGGGATTTCGAGAAAGAATGAAGACAATTATCACCACTTTTGGAACAGGATATACAAATTAAACTAATGCCTATACAAACAATGGTTCACCACTAGATCTACAAAATGTTCTACAAAACCCATTTTTAAGCTGTAAAATTCCATCTTGACAGCTGTAAAAGAGGGCCTTCAAATATATTTTGATACTTGCTTTTCAAGAAACGGTAATAACGAAATATGAATGTTGAAAAACTAAAGAAACTAAAGAATCTGATGTACTTGACATCTTGAATTCTAGATCATTTTCACACTGCTACAGCTTTTAAACGTTTGACTTATATTACCATTTATCATGAACAACTGAGATTTAATTCATAGATGTTTCTCCCATAAGAACGGTGAACAGAGATTTAAGTATATTGTTGTAGGTAGAGAACAGGCATACTTTGTGAAATACGACAACGAATTTGAGAAAAAATATACAGAAAAAGAAGTGATTAAATGTTAGAGTTTGTAATCCACAATATATTTGTAAGTTTGGAGGACTTGTTCATGTTTAACAGACTAAAGAAATTTCAATGGGCATAAACTGTGCATCTCTTTCAGCTGATATGTTTCTCCAACGAACAAAGGCTGAACAAATTGAAGGTTTTTTTTCAAACTTAAGGTAAAAGATAAACCCTGTCATTTAATTTAGCCTCTTTTATAAAGATAACACTTTGTCACTAAACAACCCTAGCTTTGGTGATTTCCCTGAACCAAAAGAGCTCAAAATTAAAGATACCACAACACTTTTAGGTCGACCTTATTCCTTGACCATCATCTTGAAATTGACAACAAATGTAGACTTAAAAGTAGGCTGTATCACAAACGCGATTACTTCACTTTTCCAATAGTCAAATTCCCCTTTCTTTGTAGCAATGTCTCAACAGCACCAGCATATGGAGCTTATTTCTGCAAACTTATTCGATACTCGAGAGAATGTGGTCCATACAGAAACTTCCTTGATAGAGCCTGGTCTTTCATAAAAGGTGACTTAAACAACGGTATGTTACCAATAAATTAAAGTTTTACGGCCGACATAACAATCCTCTGGACTACTATGGCATACTTGTTATCAAGTCTTGCCATGCATTATTCTTGTAAATTGTGGTTGAATTTGTTTCAGTAAGTTTTCAGAGGAAGTAATAATATATACGTAAATGTTTAAATTAATATTCCATGATGTCAGTCGCGTTTTTTGTCTGGAAGACTCATTTGAGCAATCATCGTAAAGAAACCATATATACATCATTCCAGTACGTATTGGTCAAATGTAATTGAAAAGTTTCATAGCGGCTGATAAAATAATGTTCGTCGCATTTGGTTTAAGGTTAAACTATGTTCCTAGCTTGCAGTCATCTTTTTATTAGATCATAGAGAAATGAGTTTTTGTTTTTAAAAGACCTTCCATACATTATTCCTGTTAAGTTTGGATGAATTTGCTTCTGTAATTTCAGAGGAGATGATTGAAATATGATTTTCCGTAAGTTTATAGTGTTAAGCTATATATTACGCTGGAGCCATGTATTTTTGTCGAATCCAAAATAAATAAGCAAACCTTCCATATATTATTCCAGTTCAGTTTGGTCAAATTTGATATGATACTTTTAGAGCAGATTAATTAAAACAATGGGGATCATCAATGGACTATTTCCGATCGGCTAACCAGTTGCAGGGAAGATATTTGAATTATTTTTCACGAAAGCGGCCAGTCTGGATATTGAGCAGGTATTAAGACACCTTTTTGCAGGAGACCACCCAAGGACTATTTTGGCAAAGTTTGGTTCCCATTGCCTCAGCAATTTCAGAGGAGAAGATCTTTAAATGTATTTTCCCATAGCGCCCAAAGTTAAAATTATGTTCCCCGCTGGTGGCATTCTTGGATATAGCGAGGACCTAAAACAGCATATTGCAGCGGTCTATCTAAAGACTAGTGTGGCAAAGTTTGGTTTAATTTGGCCCAAAAGTTTCAGAGACGAAGATCTTTGAATGAAAAGTTTGGATAGACGACAGACGAAAAGTGATGGCAAAAACTCATCCTGGCTATAACCAGATGTTTTCCAACCGGGTCCTATGTTAAACTATGTTGTGCACGGGCCGCCATATATCAAACAGATCAGAATGAAGTACATGAGCACTTTTTGTAAAGGAGCTTCCATACATCTTTCCTATCATGTTTGGTCAAATTTATGTCAATTATATGATATGCACAACTACATGTGGTGCTTGCTATATCATTAAGTTCTGTTGAGTAGTATCAGAAGAGTTGTGCTGAAAACCTTTCTGAGGAATAGACAAACTTGACAGAAAGTTGGGGATATATGAAGAACCTTATTAACGGTCATTGTTACTTTAACTTTGAGCTTAAAAAAATATCAATTCAAGACAAACAAGAGGATACCGTGAAGATGAGACACATTTACATGACTATTTAGGTTAATGTCACTGCTCACTCAAGCCAGTGATAGTGAATAAAATGTGACCAAGCAAAATAGACTCTTTAATATGAAGGTTGTCTTCCACCATTGCCTGCTAACAGATGATTCGAAAAGATTTATCATATGGACACTAGACTCGTGTTCATTGTTCTTCATTGTCACCCGATTGCTGTGTATCAGTGACTCTCTAGGTATTCCTTTATGGCTCTTTCTCTGAGAATAATTTCATTTCCTTCAGTTAAATCTCTCTATCTACCATTTGATGGCTGGAAACGCGTAACAGAAACTAGAAGATTTTACAACCCAATTCAAAGGAACCCGCAGAAAAAACCAAGAAGTTGATCTTGTGATAAAAGACCTTTAAAAATGCGACCACTTTTGATCTTCCAAAACCGTATCACCCCCATACTGATACACCTACTTCAGCTTCGTACTTAGATCTTTTTATATACATTGACCAAGATGGACGTTTGAAATCAAAGCTATATGACAAATGTGATGATATTAACTTCCCAATTGTAAACGTTCCCTTTCTGAGCAGAAATATACCTATCCAACCTATGGAGTGTACATTTCACAGTTGATTTGTTTCCGCCGAGCATCTACTTTTTACAGTGATTTTCTGAATAGAGCAAAACATTGGCCTAAAAGCTGCTAAGTCAGGGATTTGTTAAGCCTGTGTTACTCTCATCCCTTCAGAAATTCTATGGCCGTCGCCATGACATCATTGGCAGATATGACGTGTTTGTGTCCCAAATGAAAACGGACATTTTCAGCTAGATTTCACGTCGTCGTGGATTTGACATAACAGTTTTGCCTCAACCCTGGATTGATACTAACTGATAGTGTGACTGGTGCCGCTAGCCGAGCAGGACATGCTTACCCATCCGGAGCACCTGATGTCCTCCCGGTTTTTATGGGAGTTCACACAATGTCATCTTTTTATTTCCATGTATTATAGCTGTCTCACGTCCTTGTTTTGTCTTTATTTTTCTCTGTTGCAGTTTATGCCATGTCTTTTGATTTCGGTTTTTGTGGTCATCGCTTCCCTTGCTCCTTCGGTATTCTTGTAATGTACTAGAAAGTTGATACTAAGGTAGAAAACATAGTAGGACTGGTCTGGTTAAGGAGTTGGACTGAGGGGTTGAACTGTAAGTGATTCGAAGCCGTCGCCTTTAAAACGTCAGCAATTACATTCATTCTGCTTCGTATGGAAATCCACGAATTTCATTGGTTACGAGTACTTCCGATCATTTCCGTAACTGTCTTTTATCAGTCAGTAAAACTACAGCAGCAGGCGACTCCTTGACAACGACAAAAGTAAACAAAGACGGTGGAATAATCTAAACTAGGAAATGGTGCATCATTTCACGAATTTAATTACGTTAACTAGAGTGAACACCTGCATTTCATTTACGGAATGTAATAATAAGTATTGAATACAATATTATGTAGTTTCATTGTCGTTTAAAAGGGGGGCCATAGCACATTTTTTACAAGAAGCGCTAGCGCGCTTCATTCAAAATGTGCTACAGTCCACCCTTTTAAACTCCAATAAAACTACAAAATATTGCATTCAATTCTTAAAATGAGAAAGTAGTTTTCATTTCATTGTTTTAAATTTAAATATGTTTAATTCAAAATAAAATATTTATGTCAACAACTTAACTCAGTCAAATTGATCCGAAATAATCGTAATTTATGATTCCTTAATATGTTCTTACGACTTTAATGAGTTAGCTAAGTCGTTATTACGAGATACTTAGTTCTTATAACGAAATGGCTAGGTATTAAAACACCACCTGGCACCGTAAATACTTGCCTTTAAATGAAAATAGTAATAAAGGATTTATTCATTCATGACCAAATCTGAAATTTAAAACTCTACAAGCTTTGTCTTTAAATAAGTTAAGTTAGATTTAAACATCACCTAGTAAATACAGTACTACCCAAAACCCGTTTGTTTGGTAAGTGTTTTTTTTTTATTGATATCCGATTAATGATCAAAGTCTTTTATGAAGGTTCTGTTCACTCATGTTTTTGCAAGGGACACAAATTTACTGAAATTTGTAAATGCCTGTAAGCTTAATTTATCGGACTATGACCTTAACTAGTCCGATAAATTAAGCTTACAGGCATTTACAAATTTCAAAAATCTGTTCCTTTAAAACTGTTGAGCCAATTACTTCAAAACTTGGCCACAATATTCCTTGAGTGGTCCCCCGCAAAAAGGGTGTTTTACAGGTGTACTGTATCCAATATGGAGACCAGTGAGGAACTTAGTTTTACGTTGTACCCTAAGCTAAGGGAAAAGGCTTTTAAAGATCTTCTTCTCTGAAACTACTGAGCCAATGGAACCAAACTTGGTCAAAATAGTCTTTATATGAACCCCTGAAAAGAATTTTTTTTTCAGGTTCACACTTTATCCAAAATGGCTGCCAGCAGGAAAAATAGTTTAACATTGAACCCCATGGGAAACATTAACAGAGGTTTTCTCCCCTTAAACTAATCAGAGATATTGGAACTTAAGTTAAACTATATATAAGGGCTCTTTAACATAAAATGCATGTTGATCAAGGGCAAGGTGAGCAATACAGGCTCTTGAGAGCCTCTTTTTCATATATAAAATTCATGCATACCTTTATGTAGCCTGAATGTTACTAATTCATTATCCCATCTTAATCTTTGTTAGCATGTCATCAATAGTGTACACGGAACATAAGAAAAATGTACTCTGCTATAAAAAATATAATTGTTTTTACAAAAAATTACATTTAATTTCATGGCCTTAACATAAGCAGTTAATGCCATACTCATAGATATGTGTCTTAAAACAGATACATGTATTCTAGCCAAAATTACTAATAGAGGAAACAAAATTAAAATTAAAGTTAAACATTTGAAATGGAAAGTTTAAAATTAACTCAGAAAAAAAAGTTTCCTTTAAAACTATGTCCTTTAGTTCCGTTCCTTGTCCAAGATGGCATCCAGTAGTGAAATAAGTTTAACTATTTGACTATACCACCGCAGTTGACATGTTTGACACAGCGGGTGTCTAACAAGAAGCTGGATATGCTTACTCTACCGGTGCACCTGATCTCACCCATGTTTTTTATTGGGTCCGTGTTGTTCATTTTTGTATATGTGTGTGTGTCTTCATTTTCTTTTCTGTGCTGTGCTCATGTTATGTCTTAGTTTCTTTGTTTTTTTCCGACGTTGCCATTGTACTTGAATTGCTCGTTTTAGACTGACGGTTCGGTCCTCACTTACTTTAACATTGAATTTTATAACATAAAGGTTTCTAAAAAAAGTATAAAATTGATACCCTTTAACACAAGGATGACTGTCCCGTATTGGACATTGTCCAGGTGGTCAATACAGACTCTCTACAGCTTCAGTTTTTTTCTGATTAAGAGGGTTTATTTTTCTGTTTTTTTTTTGGGGGGGGGTTTCTGTGTATGTACTTCGTTTATTATTATTTTTTTTTTCAATTCTGTTTTTTCTTCTAAAATCTGTAATTTCTGTTTTTGCTACATCTTATTATTTTGGTTTCTATTAAAAATATTGCCAAAAGTTATCTTTTTAAGATATTTGTATTTTGAAAGACATTTCGCATCATGTGATTAAGGATTTACTCATGTATTAGTTTAAATGCTGATGAATTTTTATTTTTTACAGAAGCCATAGTAAAAAAACCTTAAATCTCATATGATTCGGTTATTTTTTTACATTTTGATGTGGAAATTCATTTGCGATTTTTAACGTTATTTTTTGGTCAATTTCTTTGTGTGGTGTTTTTGTTTTCGGGGTTAGAAATTGCTTTATGGTCAATTTCGTTATACACATGTTATACAGTCTAGCGCAGAATCTGAGAAAAAAAGGTTAAACATTTAGAAAGATGTGTTAACCACTTGATTAATTACTCCCGTTGTGAAATATCATATATTAATTATTCGCTATAGTGTCATTAATCCTATTCTTAAGTTATATACTTGGTAAAAATCTAGTGATATATAATTATTATTCATTATGAATTTTTTTGCACAGTTGGAAATGTCAAGAAAAGATAACATTGAGGAAGGGATGGTGGTACATGTGAGAATAATATTCAAAATCATTCGTCATTATTTTCAAGGTGAAACGGTTTTGTTTAGAGGAATATCAACGTTTAGTTTGAAATTAGTTTTGATATAAGTTAAGAAATGGAAGGATGCACTTTTAGTTAGAACTTAACCTCCTTTTACGTGCCAAACATGGAAGGCGTTTGGGCTTGAAATTCTGGGGATTTTTACCCATTTAATTTATATATATATTAAGTTTAATAAATTACGGTTACAAGTCATCATCAATCGTGAAGTCTAAAAGTGTAAGATGACAGAATACCGGTTTATTCTTCAAATGCATCATGAGATCTACATACAATTTACCTGTAAAATTCTGTTTGCATTCAAGGAATGGTTCAGATAGTTGTCCAAAAAATGAGCATGCTTAACGAACAATTTCTTTAATTAAATCTTGTGATTTGAACTGGCTTTTGTTAGGAAAATAGTTTAGATCATAATATTTTTTAGTTTTTCTTTTCGTTAATGTTGGCATGAAGAGATGAACAAAATATTTCTTTATCAGTCGGATTTGATACATCTCCAGTGACATCTTTTTCCACGGCGTGTTTTTCTTCATCATTCGGACTTGATACGTCTCAGTAGCATCTTTCTCAACGGCGTGGTTTTACTCTGAACATGAAGTTGTTCTCGACAAAGTATATGTTTATCCATTCAGTGTCTTGAAGTCGAACTTTGAACTTTTACATGAATTATATTAATACGACAATATAATTTTGAACTTGGGCAATTTTTATGAATCTTCATAGTTTTCCAAGATACGAGTTGAACGCTTTCGTTCTGTGATATAATGGTACGCATCACCTATTGCATAACAATCACAAAAAATGAGAGAACTTGTCTTTCTGTTTGGATATTCTGCTATCTTTCGGGGCCTGGTTGGCCGATCGGTTAAAGAAATTCCACTATCTACTCAACCACTGTAGTCTATCACCACTCTAATGTGAGTCCGCGACCCACTTTGTACATTACAAAACAGAACCTCGACTTACAATCGTAAGTGATAAGTTTGTCAGTTACCTGCCAAAGGCCGGTGCTTCTTTCCGGGCACTCCGGCTTCCCCCATCGTCATGAAATAGCTGAAATACTGAAAGT
>MJUU01005244.1:12822-24901 GCA_002080025.1 Modiolus philippinarum
TTGGGTACCCATAAACCGGTTTAACCCTACCGCTGGCTTTTGCTAGTGCCGGTACCAAGTCCGGCTGTCCCGAGTTCCTATCGTTGTTTATGTTTGTCTTTTGTATTTTTATTGTGGGTTTTTTCTTGTGCAATTCCTATTTACTTTCTGGCATGTGGCTATATTTTTCGGCCATTGTAGGTGTTTCCTGTTATCTTTTTTATTCCATTTTAAAAAATGAAGTCTATATATCACCTTTAAAATTTGTGTATTTCACTGCTCCTATCATTTCATTTCAGTTATATTAGTAATTCATTATTTTTATAAAGACCTAATAATTTATACGGTTTTCAGTTGTAGATATTGCTATCAGTTTTGACTGTAATTTGCTTCTTTGTTTGAATAACGAATGTAGTGTCCCTCTTTTTCTTTGTACTCATACGGTCTAAATATACGCGTATGGTCCAGCTCGTAGCAGACCGTACATGTATACTCATACGGTCCGACCGTACGCGTTTGGTCCGACCGTACGCGTATGGTCCGACCGTACGCGTACGGTCGAACCATATGAGTATACGCATACGGTCCGGACCGTACGCGTACGGTCCAAATACGCGTATGGTCTGGAACAGATACATATACGTCTTGCTATGATTAGATTGCTGCAAAATGTGTGACAAATGTTGGCGATTTTAAATATTGAAAGAAATAACAATGCTTGTAGAGTTTATAAAACATAGGTTTGGAGATTGAATCTTAAATGAATGTAAAAATTTAATGCATGCAGACAATTAAAAAAAAAAGATTTTCTGATGATCAGGACTTAACATCGTCCCACGTTAACGTTTTTATTGCTGAGACTGTATTCTTTTCAATCTGTTACTAACATTTACCCCACATTATGTTAAGTTCTTATTCTGGACGCAATTTTTGACATTACATACTTCATTTACAATCAGAAAATGATTCCCTGTTTGTAACAACGGCAGTAGAATACCGAAGGAACAAAGAAGTGAAATTTACAAAAATCGAAGTCAAAAGACACGGCCAAAACGAGAACACAGAAAACAATGACGTTGGACACAAAAACAATGACATTAGACAGATACAAAGCACAGAAACAAAAATTACAACATTCAAAACAAAGGCACTCACAGTGTGAAGTCCAGTGAAACTGAAAGTGACAATTGGTCCGGAAGGGTAAGCATGTCCTGCTCTGTTAACAACACCCGTCAAACTGAGTGATTCCATCCCGGAAAATGTCTAGGTCGGTAGTCAAATCCGGGAATGATGTTTTAACTAATGCATTGTTTTTGTTCTGGTATAAAACTCTAGTTTCATAAATATACAGTACACTCAATGGCATATTCAAATTTATGACAAAATACTTAAACTAAATTTAGTTTTTGCTGTTAGTCATTTTAAGCAACTTATATCTCTTCAATGCAGATCAAATCAAAGCATTTGAAAGACTAATTAAAATATAAAACAGTTACTGGTGTCGTCAACAAAACTCTTCAGGCACAAAGGTGGGAAATAAAATATTTTTCAATTCTTATTCCTTCAAGTTTTTCAATACTCGAATACAAAATGTGTGCAGATGGTGCAATTAATTGATATTTGGTAATGTCTGAAGTAATATGAATGAACTAACCTGAAAAAATAATCCCGCCATGCCGTTTTTCGGTTTATCATTAATCCTGATTTTAGTACTTCTTGATGCTGAAAATTTGTCGGAATGGTCGTAGATCTGCATTTTATCTGTTGCACTTAACGTTTGTCATCAACGACAGGGATATAGTGCAATCTTACAAAATACAAAAATACCGAAGTTGCAGAAAAAAACAGTAAATTTCGTTATGCTGTACACGTGTTTAAAAGAGTAACCTCTCATTAGCAGCATTTAAATCAAATAATATGGAAAGCCATAATCCAAAAGTAGTCCAGAAAGAAGTACTCATATCCAAAAATATCGAAATTGGAAGCCAAATCCAGTACCAAGGACATCTACCGAGAGCAATACAAGGAATGAAGCCTTAGTATTTTTAAGGGGTTTGAATTTCGATAAAAACAGTAATTTCTATAAAATGCAAGGTAAATTTTTTTCATGTCAGACAAGTCTGACTATTGGGCTGGTGAATACCCTCGGGGACCTCTGGTCCACCAGCAGTGGCATCGACCCAATGGTTTCAAAATACAAAAATACCGAAGTTGCAGAGAAAAACAGTTAATTTTGTTATGCTGTACACGTGTTTCAAGGAGTAACCTCTCATCAGCAGCATTTAAATCAAATCAGGAGGATCATTATTTGATTTGGAATAACCATAACTATCATGCGTTTGATTGTTTAACTATTTCCAGGGACGTTTAAGCATGCAAAATTATTCTTCCTTGATTGAGGCCAGTGTTCCGCTTAATATATTGTTTAATTGAATTCTCTTTTATGTTTTTAGAAACAAGCAGAAATTTTATTAACGTATGATTATCTCATTGTTCTCAAACATGTTGGGTTCAATAGCTTCAAAAATACCATTGTTTTTGCTTCAGTATATGCTGGATGATGTAAACTAAATATTTGAATCAGAGGAGAAATAATTATCTGACAGTGTTCTCCGAAACAAAGCCTATTAAAACAACAAAAATATTCTTTTCTGTTTTCTTTGTTAAAAAAATAAGCAAAATAAAGTGCGAGTCTCACTGGTCCCAAATACTCAACAATGACCTCAATTGGAAAAATATTCATGTCCTTCCCTTCAATATAACAAAAAACTCAAAATTGCAGTGGTTTCAATATCGCATAAATCACAGAATATTGGGGACAAATGATTTTTTACATAAAATTAAAATATCTCCAACAAATAAATGTATGTTTTGCTTGCAAGAGATTGAGACCATTGAACACATCTTTTGGTCATGTCAGAAAATAGAAAAACTCTGGGATGATCTGAAGTCATGAATATTTGAAAACACTGACATAGAATTACCTTTAAATGAAATCATTGTTCTGTTTGGAATACTGAAAAAATCAGACATGAATTATGTAAGAAATTTGATTATAATAATTACAAAATTTTATATATATAGAACAAAACTTCGCCAAGAAAATGTAAATTTTATTGCTTTAAAAAACTATTTAAGGGAAAATTTACTAGTCGAAAAAAATACATATCTCAATAGAAAATCATCAGAAGAGGCAAATATCTGCTGGAACCCCTGGCAATCTATTACATAAAATTATTTAAACGCTAACATTTAAAGTAATGCATAAAGACATTAGATAGGAATGTTCTGTGTGGTGCGTGTAAGGTACAGGTATGGTAGGGAAAACAATTTTTTGTAAGTATATATATATATATATATATTTATATATATTTGTGTTGTGCACATCACGAATGGACTGTGAATTATAGTGTGCACAGCTTTTTCATATTAATATGTCATTATATTGTTTAGTACGTACATGTTATGAATAGAGTGTAAATGAAGCATCCTATTTGTGTTCTTTATGCATTTATTTTATTATAACTATTATTATTTTTTTTCTCTTTTCCTTTAATTAATCCCCCATGTGTTATCGGTGTATTCAAAAACAAAAAAAAATAATGCTTAATTAAAATGGCCTGACGTCAGAATGTTTCATTTCAAATTTTTTTTTAGTTGTCTGCTTTTCATTTCTTTACTCTTTTTTATACTACCTAATGTTATAAAAATGGTTATTGATATCTGCATGTAAAAATTGTTTATGATAAAGCTTGGCAATAAATTCATTACAAAAAAAAATAAGCAATAATTTCGAACAGCCATTTTGGTTTTGATTGACTAAGAAGTGCACTTGACATGCAGTTGAACAATTAACATTTTGTTTTGATGAAAACACGGGCACATGGGAATGTAGACTAACAGTTATTTTATTACACCCAGAGAGCAGAGGAACTATCAAATTAAAAAGTGCAGATCCGTTTGATTATCCTTTGATAGATCCTAAATACCTGACTAAGCAACGTGATATAGAGGTTCTCATTGAAGGTAGATATTATTGAATATTAATAATATCGAACATAATAACGTAATAGAATAATAACATGAATGAAGTTACTGAGATTTTTCTTACATGTATACTGTCTGTGTTAAGTACCTAAGTCGTCAACCATAACAAGGTAATAAAAACTGCTAAGTCATTTAAGATTATGTAGTAAACTAATGGCAGAAATATGACCAACAATGTATTGATTTTATATGGCAGATGTCATTTGCCATGTATTCTGGATTTATGATTTGTTTGTTGTTAGGGCCCCGCCATGAAATGGCGGAGTCCTATAGTAATCAGCCTGTCCGTCCGTCTGTCCGTCAGCTTTTTTTTCCATGAAATGGCGGAGTCCTATAGTAATCAGCCTGTCCGTCCGTCTGTCCGTCAGCTTTTTTTTTACTCAAATTTGAACTTGACTAAAGGAAGCTCCCTTTCGTTTTTGAGGAAAATCGGAAAATGCTTTTGGGGAAAAAACTTCGTTTTTATATGAAAAAGTGCATATTTTGAGAATTAGCTCTATGTCGTACGATAACTCAAGATTGCCTTCAGGGATTTTAATGATTTTGATACTCAAGGTCGGACTTGACCGAAGGAAGCTCCCTTTCGCTTTTGTGGAAATTCGAAAAATGATTTGTGGGAAAAAACTCTGTTTTTATATGAAAAAGTGCATATTTCGATAACTCAAGATTGCCTTCAGGGATTTAATTGATTTTGATACTCAAACTTGAACTGGACCAAAAGAAGCTCCCTTTCGCTTTTGTGGAAATTCGAAAAATTATTTTTGGGAAAAAACTTTGTTTTTATATGAAAAGTGCATATTTTGAAAATAGGCTCTATGTTGTATGATAACTTGAAATTACTTCACAGATTTTTATAAGTTATAGGCACAGTGTTGGACTTGATCAAAAGTAGGACTCTAATGATTTTCAGGAGAATCATAAAACTTTTTTGGGGGGAAAACTTAGCTTTTTTATAAAAAAAAATCATATTTTGAGAATTAGCTCTGTCGTATGATAACTTGAAATGACCTTCATATACATTGTATTATTTTCAATGCTTTGATTTGATCTGAACAGATGAGACATAAGTTGTCAAAGCAGCCATATGTACTAGTAGAAACTAAATTCAAAATAACTTAAGAGGTTCTTATTTATGTTTTTCCGCCAAAATTGTTTTATGATTTCCATGAAATTCCACAAACAGGTTTTTGGGACACACAAGGGGGCGGGACCCTTTCTGACTTTGTCAGTATTCTAGTTTGTTGGTCGAAATTTAGTTGCCTTATCAATTTGCCTTTAAAAATCACACTTTAAGTTCTTTTAGCATTCGACGTTCGTGACAAGTCAGCTTGTCTCATTTTGATCATGAATGATATATGGATTTTTTTACAGCTGGTTTTGGCTTTTCGTTTAGATCTTAATGGTTTTTGTTCTCTATCAGCTAATTCAGATCTCCGTTTATGATTTTTCTAAATGTTTTGATTTGATTGCTGTAAAGAGATATAAGTTGTCGAAATTGCAATCTGTATAAACTTAATTTACAGTAACTTCGGTATTAGTTCTTGATTACCACGAACTGGGTCGATGACATGGCTCATGGCCTGTTACTTCCCGAGCGAACTCACCAACTCAAGCAGTCAGTACTTCTGCACAATATATACATTGTTTTCAATTTTTTTAACATTTCAAAATAGCATAAACATTTACAAAAATATCTTTTATTTGTATAATATTTTGAACGGACCATAGATGTTTGGTATCTCAAGTTGAGGGTCAGTCGAGATGATATTCTTTTCAATAAATGAACACACTTGTATACTTATTCAAATTTATATCGACTTTCATTTTCTTAACTTCAATACTCTTTATTTCAATATTTTATAACTCTAGGAATCATCAAATCAATATTTTGAAGGTAAAGTTGATAGTTGATAGATTTACATGGATTGCATTTTCACACTCTCAGACCGATGTTAGGCATTTGAAAAAACTTGCCTTAGCAACCAACTCTATTAAGCAAAAACCTGTCTTATATAACCCTAAATTAGTATCCCTTCATAGTGTTTTCTTTTTCAAGTATACCTCCTGTATTATTTTGAGGTTCCCTTGGAAGGTCATATAAGACAGGTTTGATTAAAAAAACAGGAAAACAGCAAACACACCTACAATGGCCAGGAACTACAATCACATGCCACAATTTACAAGCAAACTGCACCAGAAAAACAATAATGAAAACAAGAGACAAACATAAATAACGATAGGAACTCGGGATAGCCGGACTTGATTGTTTTTGCAGGAACATATGTGTTCATGCACATAAATATCAACAATGTATCTTTTTATACTACAATCATAATTTGTAATTTGTGGGGTTTTTTTTTTTTTTTTTTTTTTTTTTCGTTTTGCTATAAACTTAATTTATGAATCCAAAGATAATTTTTCACATTGATGAAAACATGTTATCTACTTTATCATGTTTATAATGAACAAAATAATGGAAAGACATAATTTAATATAGAAGGAACAAAATTCTCACAATAACATAACAAAGTTAACGAGAGCATGTATTCGGAAGACAAATGAGTTTGAGAAAACAAAGGCTTTCCGTGATATAGGTGTAAAATTTAACAGACAAGATTTTCCAAATATATGCAACAAAAATGAATTTGATAGTGACAAATACTGGGAATGTATAATTCGAAATTATGCAGTTACTCAATATCACCCTTCATTTACATGTCGTATGGATAGTATTGATGAACTGCAGTTGTTGACCCAGAACTCAGGTAAGTGAGAATCAGTATGCCTAAGGTGGATATTTCAAAAGTACATATAATTTGCACTTTATTAGACCAAAAGTGCCAAATTTTACAAATATAAACGAAGGAGAGTAATGAAAACATGATGTGTGACGCGTTGTATTAACTTGTATTAATTTACACATTAAAAAAGAAAGAGTCCCCCGGCAAGTCCCGTCAAAAAGGCAGTTGATATCATAAGGTGACGTAAATCGTTTCTGACCCATTTCCTCGATATATAGGGTCAAATACCAAATTTGAATAAATCGGCCCGGCAGTAGTTGAGAAAAGTGCGACGACAATTTTCACTATTTTCAATAAGGGGGAAAATGGATGAGTCTCGCCAGACAGGAAGTTATTATTATTGGGTGACTAAAATCGCAATCGACGCATTTCTTCAATATATAAAGTCAAATACAAAATTTGAAATAAATTGCCCTAGCAGTAGCTGAGAAAAGTTCGACGAAAATTTTCACAATGTTCAATAAACGGAAAAATGACTAAGTCCCGCCAAACAGGAAGTTGACATCAAATAGTGACCACAATCGCTTATGACACATTGTCCCTATACATAAAGTGAAATAGCAAATTTGAAATATATCGACTCAGCAGTAGCTAAGAGAAGTGCGACGAAAATTTTCACTTTGTTCAATAAAGAGAAAAATGGCAAAGTCCCGCCAAACAGGACGTTCATATCACAGGTTGACCAAAATTGCTTATGACACATTTCCCCTATATAAATCCAAATACCAAATTTGAGATAAATCGGCCAAGCAGTAGCTGAGAAAAGTGCGACGGACAGACAGGGGTATTCCAATATACCACTCACTCGCCAGTATATAATAATTGATACATTTACCGTGTTAATCTGTACATTATCTGAGTTGTAGCAGTCAGAAGTGTACATAATAATTGCTCCTTTTTCAATTTAAGATGCAACGTTATTTGGCTTTGAAGAGCATAATCAATTTTTTCCAGACGCTTTTGGGGTTTCTGTAATGATCATTTCTGTACCTGATTTCCCGGTATTGTAGACAGAGATCTTCAAATAGTCGGACTGTTGAGCTCACTACTTGAAGAAAATTAATATGTCACGTAATGAGTATTGGTCCGAGTACCCTACCTTGGTGGGCCATGGATTCGCATCTGATGAATATAAATCTTCCAGGTTTACTCTCAATTTGTTCTCTGAGGAACGAAATGGGCCATTTCTTGACATTCCTATAATTCTATATGGTATTTTATGAGGAAATTGGATGTGAAGTATGAAATGCGTTTGAGAGATAGATTTCTATGTCTTCTCGAATTCTAATGCTATACCACTTTAGCATATACAAACATGTAGATTACTAATTGTGTTGGTAAATGGTATTCACAAATATAGTCGGATTTTAAAAAGTAACAACTTTGTGATGTGCACGTGACAGTAAATAATATATTAAAAAAAACTACGATGGAACAAATGATACTGACACTGGTGTACAATTTTCCGCTTATTGCCCTTTCCTTTTTCAGACTTTTTTATAGTCTGCGGGTGGTAGGTAATTGTGCAGATGTTTTCGTTTAAAAACTGGCGAAAATTATTAAACTAAGATTTGGACATTCTGTATACTGTAATTCAGAAGTTTGCATTGGTTGTTGAATGAAATTACTGAGTTGATATCCGGGTATAGTGTTCTCGAAGCTATCTTAGGCATATGACACGTTCTAAGACCATCTTGGTGATATGTCGTTGTCCTATGTCTTCGTCTTGAAACTCTCGTAACTCATTCCCATTTCTCTTCTTAATTTTAGGACATCTAATATGGTTTTTCAAGATCCTAACCTTATATTTAGAATTTTGCTCATTAATCTTCTTAGAGGTGAACATGCATCATTATCAACTCATCAATAAACAATTACTTGTAAGGAACTTTGCGCGATTTTAGACCTTGAATTTAGTGTTTCACGAAACCATGAAAGCGTACAGTCTCTGTTTTACTATTTCAGTTCATTAATAAGACAGAACATTTAGTAAATACAAAAATGTTGCATAAAAAAACAGTAAATTTCGTTATGCTGTACACGTGTTTCAAGGAGTAACTTTGTATACTGTACATAATTTTCATTAGCTATCATATATTTCGTATTCTAGGGTGAAAGGAATCTCCAACCAAAGAATTCCTGACGCTTCAGTAATGAGACACATAACTTCCGGAAATATAAATGCACCAACTATAATGATCTGTGAAAAGGCATCCGAAAATAAAACACTTGCACATATAAACATAAAGTATGAAAAAAACTATAAATCAAACAAAAGACACTGAAGGACATTTTATACAGATTTCATAACTACTGTGGCATGATATCTATATTACTATTATTTATTTTATCTATTTTCAGTATTAATCAATAAAGGGATGTGGAGTAAATGCAAATGAGACAAAGTCTCCATAAATACATGGTTAAACCAAGGAATGGAACAACACATTTACTTTCGAAGTCACCATAAGGCTTTCAACAATGAGCTTTGCTAATGTCTCATAATAAGTTGAAAAGGGTCCCTAGTACCGATTTGAAAGGAATTTATTGCTAGATGTCGAGCAACGGTACATCCACGATTTTGCTTGAGTTGTCGAAATGTGCATATACAGAGATCAAATTAACGTAACGTCGGTATTTTGTTATCTAAACTGTTACCTTCACTGCCATTCTTTGGCAGATAAAAGAACCAGTGTCCCAAGCTGGTAGACATATAGACAACACATAGACAAGCACAGAGCACTCATCAAGTCGATTGTAAGAAAACTTGGCATTTTATACAGTTCGTCAAATAACATTTTGAAATTACAAAAACAGAAATAATATAGACAATAACAGTACATTGACTTGCCATAAACGCAATATAAGGATGAGGCTTAGAAACGCGGGAAAATGCGAGCCGTTGGTGATCATTTTCACCGTTTTGAGCCGAATCCTTATATAAAGCTTATGTCAAGTCAATGTGATGTTATTGTGTTTATACTGCAACATTAACAAAGCGAATTTTAGATAAAATTTATCGATAAAATGATGATTTAAAAAGTGAAGCGGACGTCGTTAGGTTGAAGTGTATCAACGTTTTCTTGCAACGTCACGGAACAATCTTTACGGAAATTCATTGTTGACGTCGTTGAGAAAGTGTTATACGGTAAGTGACTGTATATCACTTATGTTTATACAGTCAATGTAGTTTACTTACGTAAATAGAGTGTTTTCAGTATAAAAATAAATAATAATGCAAGGTTTATCCTAGATTCAAATATGTCCGATTGAATGAATTAGTGGTTTGAACACCTTAACAATTTCCTCAAATATATGCAAGATTTTAAATCAATTACTGTTTTTTTTCTAATGACCATATGCAGAGAACTAGTTCGACTGTATTTATTCTGTCACATTTTACAACCGTTGGAATAAATATGTAAACTTAATATACATTATAAACATAGTACTGTTTCAACAACGAAACCTACAATGTAGTTAATTGTAAAATTTCTCAATTCGAGTTTAAAAGATTTGCAAATGTTTTAAATAACAAAATACCGAGGTTATTTTAAAGCGGGGATTGCTAAGCTTTAAATCGTTTTAAAATTTATTGAATAAGATGTAAGAACATTCATAATTAACGATCATGTGTTGTAACAACTGCTTCTCTGTTGACCTGATGAAAACCACAAGGATTATATTCCGAGTAGATTTGCCTTGGAATTTTACAAGCCTTGTTCTCTCAATAGTAAGTGGGGAGAACAATTGCTTCCACAATAACTAGAAAAGGTAAACACTGGAAAGAAATTACAGAAAGGTCCTTAACACACAACAAAGGTCATCTTATAGCTATAGGGAAACCTGCTTATGTTTTCAGAATCATTCTTTGAAGCAAACATTGAAAACACATATTCTATCAGATTTAATGAATTTTCCGACAGTATTTCTATTGATCTGTTGTTATATCTGTTCCTTCTTCGTTTGTTATTATAATATTAATATTTGCGTCAATTTTCTTCATTTTCAACGCCTCCTCATTTTTAATTTGCGATTTTCGCCTAGCGTTAAGTAATGCTAAAGACGGCTTGCGCTTGCGGCGTGAATGTGATGATTTCTTCAGTTTCTCTTCCTGTAGTCTGGCTTTCTTGCTCAAATCTTTTTTTACCATATATCCACCATATCCTAACAGTATCAAGAATACACCAATACCAGCAATTAAAGCTTCAGATGGTAAACCTTCAGCACCAGGTGGGGGTATAGGTGGAAGACATTGTTGATGTTCAAATATTTCACTGAAAGTATACACGCGTTTGTCGTTTTATACTATGTTGGTTATCGTAACTGCTTTTTATCATATGTTTAGTAATAAATACAGACGTTTTGAATATGTAAAACAGTGCATGACTTTCATTCCGTAGTCACACTATGACGTCATACCCTTTATCGCATGGCTTACCCTTTATCACACACCCTTTATCGCATGGCTAGCCCTGTATCATACCCTTTTTCCAAAAACTTTTTTTTTAATTTCGACTTGTTTATTAAAAAAAATGGGTAAAAAAATTTGGGGGGGGGGGGTAAAAGAAAATTTTTTGGGGAAAACATTTCTTGGGAGGGGCTAAAACATTTTTTGGTGGGTAACAAATAAAAATGATTTTGGGATGAGTTTTGTTTTGTTTTGTTAGGATCAGTTAAAAAAATCTGACAAAACTTTTCCCTTTACATGTTAGATTTTATTCCAACCACCTCCACTCTTTTCCGTCCATTTTGAAGTTTTCCTCTTCAAAATACATTCATTTTCTTTTACCAATTTCAATTTTTGACAGTACTTTTGGGAATAAAAGTAGTCCTCTGTTTAAATATATGATAAACTGTATAATACATGGCAAAATCCGTATCACATGCCGTATCATCCCTCGACCAATATCATCCCTCGGGCCAGAGGCCCTCGGGCTGATATTGGTAACTCGGGATGATATGGCATGTGATATGGATTTTGCCATGTATTATTCCCTATGTAATAGGTGCTTATTGAATATATATGTATGAAGGAATATTTAATGTTTCTTACGATTTGATTTCAATACATATCTACCAATAAGATAATTGTTTTGACATGATCTGTCATTGTCATGGTTATAGATGTATGTCATTTTTATTTGTATATTAAATAATTGCGAAATTACTGTGAATTTATTTCCTGCTTATGCGCATTTCGACAACTTTTGTCTCTTCAGTGCAGATAAAATCAAAACATTTTGAAATCC
>MJUU01005251.1:8338-19210 GCA_002080025.1 Modiolus philippinarum
ATATAATCGAAAGAGTTCACCTAAAATTTTGTAAACTTCTTTTAAAACTGAAAAATTCAACACCCAACTATATGATTTATGGAGAACTTGGTAGATATCCATTAGAAATTGATATCAAAATAAAGATTATTTCGTTTTGGTGTAAGTTAATACTAAGCAAAGAAAGTAAATTATCGTCTCTATCATACCGATTAGCATTTGCACTTTATTCTATAAATAATGTTGACATTCCATTCATGAAAAAGGTTAAAAATATATTTGATGAATGTGGTTTTTCGAATATTTGGTACACACAATATTTTGTAAGCGAAAATTGGTTGAAAAATATTGTAAAATCCCGACTACAGGACCAGTTTAAACAGTCATGGAATACACTTTTACAAGAATCTTCAAAAGCTAAAAATTATAGAATTTTTAAGGAAGAATTTAAATTTGAACACTATTTGAATGTTTTGGATATAAATGATAGTATAACTATTTGTAAATTTAGGACGGGAAATCACCATCTCCCTATTGAAGTAGGCAGATGGCACAGAATCGAAATTGACAATAGAACTTGCCAGCACTGTACTTCTGGAAGCACTGGCGATGAGTTCCACTATTTATTGGAATGTCAGCATTTTAAAGAAACCAGGAACAAATATTTAGATAAGTTTTATTTTTCAAGGCCAAATGTAATTAAATTTTATAAGCTATTCAATATGAAAAAGCAATCAAAATTGAAAAAATTATGCACCTTTATAAAAAACATAAATAAACAGGTGTCGACTCCTGGCTGATAACATTTGTATGTCATCTCTCTTTTTTGCTGTAAACCTGTATATATGTATATATTATCATATATTTATTTATATATTTATTTTGCATTTTGTATCTCTATGCCTATGTATTCACAATGGTTATGAGAAATAAAGAATTAATAATTAAAAAAAAAAGTATTAACTATCAAAACATGAACAAATCGCTTCAAATCGTTAGTAAAACACACCTCTTAAATTATGTCTAATCAGATAAATGATCTAGGGTAAGTTAAACTGATAAAAAATCGCCAAATACCGAACTATTTCCTACGCCATGACATTGTGATCTGGACCCAAAAACAATTAGATAGTACGCACTGATCGAGTATATGAATATCGTAATTATAACCCTTATAGATGAATTAGACGATTTAAAGGTTTTATAAGTTTGTTAAGCGAGTTTAAGTATTTTTTACTCTTATGTAAAACATTACCGTAAAATAAGGGATGTGAAATACCAGCCTTGATTAGATGTTTACAGGTTGCATTGTATTTATGAACTAAGTCTTTATATCGATGATAAAATTTAGTAAAGTTTTTAACTAGTTTATGATAACGAAAACCCTGATGTAATAGTTTTTCAGTTATGAAAAGATCCCGTTCATTAAAATCGCAAACGTTATTACATACTCGAGCAAATCGAACAAGTTGAGATATGTAAACATATCTCATATATTGGCGCTAGTGTTGAATAAATATTATTATTGTTATTATTATTAATGGAACATCGCCACCCAGAAATGGGAAAAGAAATATCGTCCCTTTCATGCATGCTTGTCGGTTGCTAACATCAGTTTCCAGAAAGTTGTGATTTCATCAGCAATTCATTGAAAGCTCATTTCTTTTAAGAACAAATGATGATCTGTTGTTACATATTTGTTATTACTTTCATTTCACTCAAGTTATCCAAATTTGTGTTTTCTTTTTTGTTTTGTTTTTATTTAGCCCACTGTCTTGCGTAGTATTTGAATACAACTAAGTTCTATTGGAGATACGTAATGAAGGGAACGGACCATTCGTTTCAGTTACGTGTAGTAAGTGACAAACCGAACAAAAACGAGTACATAATACGCGTAAATCGTGTTTTGACGTGGATCCGTCGGTGATAATCGGAATTTATCAAATTTCTGGACAAACTTTAACATTTTACTAGGGATGTCAACTCGGACAGGATTTAATACTCGAGTACTCGAAAGTTTTTCCGAGCGAGTACTCGAGTACTCGCTTGGGAGGAAATTATATTATAATCCCAACAGTACATACACAAATAATTGCATTGTAAGTAGAAAAATACTTCTCATGTTTTTTGTCCAGTTTTAATTTTAATTTTGTCTCAAATACATTTTAATACCTTTAATCTTTACTCATGATCAGCAACAATGCAATCAGTATTTAATTAACAGCTTTTCATTTTAATTGCTTACAAATCAATACAGTTCAATAGGTTAATTGGAGAAAAAACAATTATGTATTATCAAATTGTAAATACACTGACACGTGAATGTGACACGAATCTTCACAGGATTCAACAAATCAGTTTTTGTTGAGAAAAACTATGATTATTATCTCTGAAGAAAGCCGGTTTCTTTATTTTGTATTGAACTACGAGTCCCAGAAAATAGAAAAAAGAAGGAAAACGGGGAATGTGTCAAAGAGACAACGACCCAAATGGGAGTAATAACAACTCAAAGCCACCATAAGATCTTCACTTTCAAGTTTTTTTTCACCAGAAACATGTTTCAAATATAACTAAACGGCATACATGTATTTCTCCTTCGGCAATGGCCTTGTAACGGTTCAAATCTTAAATCGCAACTTCAATAGACTGCATTTTACAATAAATCATAATTATGGGCCATCTGAAGAGTTGAAATGCATATATTCCAGACATTAAGATAGAAAACCGAGCACTCGAGTACCGATTTAACTAATCGATACTCGGTAAAACTGTAAAATGATTTTACAGTTTTATTTGATAACATTTGAGGATAATTTTTTAAATGCATGTAATTGTCTGGGCTAACCGAGTTTGCCGAGTAAAAGTTAGATTTAAAACTGATCCTATAGCATTTTGCGGATCCAGAAGGGGGCATGGACCCCACCCCCAGTTTCCTGAAATAGTTTTAATTACCTGTAGAATTTAAAATTGATCTTAAGAATTTTGTCTTTTACATCGTTGGGTATTTCCATCATGCGCGCACCATCAGCATAGTGTGAACAAATGAAAACAAAACCTGTATTTGACTAGAAATTAACAAGTAAAAAATCGGGGCAAATGAAAGAAATAATCGGCGCAAATGAAAGAAATAATCGGCGCAAATGAATGAAAAAAAACGGCGCAAATGAAATGCAAATCGGCGCAAATGCAAACAAGGCTTCATAATTTTGCTTACTTTGTTTTCAAAGTGACTATTTTATTTCATTATATTTTATTTTATTATTTTTTGTTTAAGAAAATATGCAATAAAGTTTTGTGAAATTCTACTTTTATCGGTTGAAATTTATATGCAATTTAAATGTGACAATAAAGAAACAATTTTTGAAACAAACATGAGTTCATATGAAACGCATTCATTACGGTTACCGAATATTTATTACATTTCTGTGTGTAAAACAGTTCTGCTGAAGACTGGTCATTTGAAGAAAATTACACAGCGAAGCAGATCCGGAATTCTCATAACACTCGCACGAAAAAAAAGTTCGAGTCAATAACGATAAGACGAGGTCAGTATCTTACGAAGTTTGAAACGCAAATAAACATTGTCTGTTTAACTTTTTCTACTAGGTACTGTTGCATGTATATCAAATATTCTAGGTTTAACTTCCCCAAATTATATGGTATATGAGAATTACTATCCTTTCAACCATTCAAGTAGTTCCAACGTCCCAAATCCCGACAGCTCCCAATTCCAAAAATACATTTTTTTTTTCGTACAGGATTTGTTTAGTGCATCAATGTTCCCTAGACAGCTTTAGGACGGGTGTATCATAATGAATGTGCAGTATTATTGTACAATAAAGATAAAGTTTCCGAATTAGTACAAGACTAAAATAATGACTTCTCCATTTCAAAATCCTTTTGTAATTTAGAATTCTTTCGTTGTGGTAGGGAAAGTTACGTTCGTTCGTCAGTTCTCGACGAGAAATCTCTGTTGTGGTTGAAATCTTATCAGAACATATAGACAGGGAGCGAAACGTTTGTATGTCACTGTAAAAATTGGGGGTGGGGGAACGGGGTGTAATGACGATTTACTCTTGGAGATCTAAGAGGGAAAAATCACGATTCTCGATATTCCCAATGTTATACGCATATAACACAAACTGTTATAGTACAATCAGTATGTTGTTGTTTAATACAAAGTAACATCACAGTCATCATTTGAACTGCCATTTTTATACATGTTTGTGCAGCAAACAATTGTAATGCCTGATTTATGAAGAACTGTTGCCATTAAGCTGTGAATTTGGTCCCCTTATTGTTTTCAAAACATGCCCAAGAGTATAAGAGCATAAGAGTAAAAAATACTTAAACTCGCCTAACAAACTTATAAAACCTTTAAATCGTCTAATTCATAAGGGTTATAAAAACGGCATTGTCGTCAAGTCATTACGTATGGCCTTTTTCTTAACATTGATTTTTTGATAGGGTCTTTACAATTTAACTAAACACATTCTAAATTTCTAAAATCTGTATTGCACGGACACGGGTTATGTATTCCGGTATATACATGAAATCATTATTCTAAACTCCTCACAGGAAGGGATCTTGGTGGAAGCTGTATACTGAGGGTACATAACTTACTTTGTCAGTTGGTGATGGGTCTGGAGCTGGCATGTCAGTTAACTGTTAGTAGTCTCATGTGATTTCATGTTTTTGTCCGTATATTTAGTTCTTTCAGTTTCATTTTTCACAATTGACTCAGTCCTGTTGCCAACTGAATTTTACTGTTGTTACGATTGTTTTTTTATTTATCACATTAGCTGTAGGGGGAAGGTTTGGATCCAATAAAACTAGTTTAACCCCGCCGCAGCAGGTTTGCGCCTGTCCTAAGTCAGGAATTTATTAAGCCTTTGTGTGTCTTGTCTATGTCTATAAGAGTCTAGGATGATGTTTATTTGGCTGGACTTGATTGCCCTTTGTTCAGGGGCCGACTCCGACCTGCTGTTGGGTGTGGGGTTTTCTCACCGTTCATTGAAGATCTTATGGTGGCTTTGAGTTGTTATTACTCCCCTTTGGGTCGTTGTCTCTTTGACACATTCCCCGTTTCCCTTCTTTTTTTCAAAATGATGATGAAACAAATGAATCAATAGGTTTAATAAACCAGACAGATCGTTTATTCACTGTCTCAAGCACAGAGAGTGTACTAACATTTAAACCCTTTCGGATGGCATTAAGTCTAGGCAGGTAGCCGAAATTTCCGACCAATCACAAAACGATTATTTGATATTGAGACCCTTCAATCTAATTAGAATTANGTCTATCAATGGGATATAAACAAAATTATGATACAACAAAAGACTTACGGTCTGTCACTGCAAACTTGTTTACATATCTGCAGTTGGGATAGCCACTGTAGATGGGATTGCCGGTAATAGGGTGTGAATTGTTCCCTACAGTCAATGCATTGACTGTGAGACCCTTATGTTTATAAGTTCCCAGTTTTAAAGCGTTTCTGTTCAAAAGGTCGCCTATTCTCTTTATCCTCGCATAAAGGTCGCCTATTCTCTTTATCCTTGCATACTTTAACCAAAAACGTCATCTTTCAAGTTTTCCAAACACCCTGCTGTTGATTTTTATGTTTTCTTTTTTCATTATCGCATGATTTGTTTACATTATTAGGTTATCACAGATACCTAATGAAAACCCAACAAATAATGACAGCTTTAATCATATTAATATTTCTACAAAATGATAGACAGATATATATATATAAACATATACATATGAAATTGTCAAATGTTCATCGCAGATCGCTGATGATACAAGTTATAACCGCAGATGGCAGGTAAATATTTATGTAGCAGATCGCTGATATCACACGACTGGTTACCGGCAGATCGCTGATTATGGCAACCGATATATAACTAATACATATGATGGTCAAGTAATAATTTCTCGATCACCGTGGGAACACAGATGACGAGAATTACTTGGAGTTAATTTATCGATCACCGTGGGAACACAGATGTCGACGATTGCTTGAACTATTTTATCGATCACCGTGGGATCACAGATGAAAGATAGCAAATCTTGTCTAGTGAATATTACTTTATATAACAGCAGCGAAATCGGCCAACTTGACAGTGTAAGCATGATTTATCCAAAGTCTTGCTTACACTGTCAACCGCCATAAAATGGGGGTTCGCTGCAAAACTGTGGCCAAAAAGAAGTTAAAATTAAAAATGAAGCAAAATTAAAAATATCTATACAAATTTCACTAAAACAACATTGCTAACTGTATACAAAAATCGAACTACGTGTACTCGTTTCATCTTCAAATGTTCAAGTTTTAAGTGATGTGGGGAAAACTCGATTATTTGAGTCAACCATAAAATACTCAAGTGCTAATTGAATTGTATTTAAGAAAATATTATTTCCAATGTCGGAAAGATGTGTACCATCACCCACAAACATATTAGGTGCCCTCACAATGTCCGGATAATGTATGTAACAGCCCCCTGATCTCAAGACGAATGTAGCCACAGCATTGTTAACCCTATATCTGCTCTTTTCCATAGCCTTATTGTTTGTAGAATATTTCCAGCTAAGACGTGGCAGTATTTCTGACCATACTAATTTAGTTTTGGGGATTTCTTTTGTTATCATCTGTACGATGTTTTTCACTCTCGCCCTTGGGTCACCAACGGTTATTTTCCCCCAAGTCATTGCCACCCACGTGTACTACCAATATATCCGGTGGTGCCTCATATTTGAGCATTATTTGAATATGCTTACGCAGCTGGTCAGATTTCATACCTCTCATTCCCTGCCACCAAATGTCTGCATTCAGTCTTTGAAGATCTTTGAAGACCCAAGTTTACCCCACCAGGACGTTGTCGGGCACTGACAAAAGCATACTTAATCAAGGAGGATCCTACGATCCAAATACTGGTTTTTTTCAGCTGCACCTATGTGAGAGGTCGCTGGTTAAAACAACAAATAGTATTTATATCAAAGTTAAATTGAAAGTAACTAAATTACAACCAATATACCTTTAATTCTTATGTACGACTTGTAAGCGTTAGATTTCCAACGGCCTAATTTCATAATTTCAGAATCAGGGACCCCGTCGGCTGACAAGCTGGTTGCCCTACCAATGCGAAAGGAGTGTGAACTGTACGATTTATAATTCACACCTATCCGTTCCAATGACTTTTTAAGAATCGAAACGAACTGAAAACGAGTAATAATGGAACCACTGACATAACAAAACAGGGGACCAGTCAGCTTGGGTCTATGGGCAAGAAAAGAACGCATTAAATTACAAGGGCAAATTTCGATATTTTGAACAGAATGTAAAATAATGGATGAACCGACCCCAAGTTGGTCGGTTTTAGAAGATGGAACCCTTACTGTCATTATACCTCCATTTGATGATGAAAATGACACATCAGATATTGAAATAACATGATTATCCCTCCCGTTACTTACCGCTAGTTCACTTATGCGTAAAAGGCAAAAGTATGCTAATGAAAAGGCAGCTTTAAACAAGGTAACTTCGTAGCTAGTGTTGCAAATATATGGTAAAATTCCAAGTAATGGGACAAGTAAGTCCTTGGTTATTGGTAATCTTGTATCCCTTACTTTTGGACGTGATCTTTTAATACCTTCTGTCAACTTTTGTACGACAAATTGTTTTGTGGGATCCTCGTAATTATTAAGCTTACTGAAAAAACTGATACCTGCTAAATAAACTTTGATTGTCAAGTACGATAAATTTGTTTGAAGCAAATGGGCTATGAAATTGCACATCTCGTATGGTGATATAGGCCAAACATCTTTTAAAAAATATTTACATCTGAACTCGTGAAAAGCCGACACTCCATGTTGATATGATCTGATATGCAAAATTATATACATCTACAGACATTAATGATACTGAATTAGAAAAAAAGTTAGGGAAATGGATGCATCAGTATGTGATGGGGTGATTGCTATAGATGAAAGTACTGATGCTTTATATAAAATGAAATTAAACAAATCTCCGGGTATAGATGGCCTTACTGTTGAATTCTACAGAATGCTCTGGGATAAACTTAAAAATTTTTTGATAGAAGTTCTTAATAGGGTTATGACGAGACACAGCTATCATACTCACAACGTACTAGTATCTTAAGTCTTATATTTAAAAAGGGGGATCCTTTATCTCTAGATAACTACCGGCCAATTTCTCTGTTAAATGTTGATTTGAAATTACTTTCATATGTTTTAGCCCAAAGATTAAAAAAGATATTACCAAATATTATAAATGAAGACCAAACCGGATATGTCCAAAATAGATTTATTGGTTTTAATTTGAGACATATCCAAGATATTATAGATTATTCTGAAAGGTATAGGATAGAGGGAGCTATTATATTTATAGATTTGACGAAAGCATTTGATTCTTATGTTAACTACACTTAAACATTTTGGGTTTAATGAATCTTTTATACGCTGGGTGAAAACTCTATATACAGATATTCAGACATGTGTCATGAACAATGGGTGGGTATCATAAATATTTGCAAATAAAAGGGGAATTCGTCAAGGATGTCCTTTATCAGCTTTGTTATTTGTTTTGTCTGTAGAGATTATGGCTCTACGACTAAGAAAAAATAAGGATATTAAAGGAATAAATGTAAAAGTAGATGATAAAACTCACAGTATAAAAATATCACAACTTGCAGATGATACGACTATTTTTTGCAACGGTAAAAATGACATAGCTATTGCTATGAATGAGATAGAAATTTTTGGAACTTTTTCGGGTCTGGTATTAAATCGAAATAAAACAGAGGGTATGTGGATCGGTAAACTGAAGGCATGTAAAGATAAAGTTGAAGGGATTAATTAGGGTGATAAACCTATTAAAGCTTTAGGAATATATTTCGGTCACGAAAAAGACGAATGCGAAAAATTAAACTGGGAAACACGGATTGGTAAAATGAATAAACTACTGATGTCTTGGAAAAAAAGAAATTTGACCATTCTTGGAAAAATTCTTATTATTAAAACGTTGATTATACCAATTTTTACATTTTTAGCTTGTTCGTTTATAGTTCCTGAATGTTATCTTAAGGAAATCGAAAATAAGTGTTTCAAGTTTATATGGGATGATAAACCTGACAAGGTTAAGCGTAATTTGGGCAGACAAAAAAGCCACGTACCTTTACTGATATCAGGAAACAAATTATTTGGGGAAATAAATTTATTACTTTTCAAAACAAAAGCATTGTGTTTGAAAATTGGATTAAATCTGGTCTTATACGGATAAATGATATGATAAATGAAAGGGGGTTATATCTGAGAATTACATTTACGACAAATTAGTTTGTAGAACTAATTGGATCTCAGAATTCAATATTTTAAAGAAATCTATTTCAAAAGAATGGATTAATATTTTAAAATCAGAACAATCAGTTAAGAGCCAAGTTTATTGTAGAAATAATATTTTAATATGGAAAAATATTTACACTGAGACTGCAAAATTAACAAACAACTTTTTGTATAACACACTTATAGAAGATAAAACAGAATGTTCTATTGGTATTAAAAGATGGTGTAAGTTGTTAAATGTTGAAAAAACGCATATTTTGAATGATTTGTATTACTTTATTTTTAAATTCTTAAACGAAAACAAACTTAGAATATTTTGATGGAAACTACTTCAGTTTATAGTTCCAACTAAAAAATTATTATTTCAATGGAAAATAAAGGATAACAACCTTTGTAATTTTTGTAAGATAGAAGAAGATTATGAACACTTCTTCCTTAAATGTAAATTTTTTGATAGTTTTTGGAGAAATATTTATGTTCTTATTGCTAAAGTTAGTTTGAATTTTGATATTAACCTTAAGCATTTGGTTTTTGGTTATAAAATCTCAGACGAAAATTATTATGTTATTAACTACCTTTTGACAAGTATAATGTTTTCTATATATAAATCTTGTTATTTATCAGAACAAAAAACCAAATATGTTAATGTATACCAAATTTTCACTAAAGAGTTTAATTTAAGAATCACATATCAATTAAAAAATAAAATGCCTTTAATGTTCAAAATAAAAGATAGGTTGTAATTTGTTTTTGTAGAATATAAGCATAGATATATATGAAAAGTTTATAGTATGAAATATTGTAAAATTTTAATGTGTGTAATATTATTAACTCTAATTAGTAGCTGATTACTTCCCTGGGTTATCAGTGATAATTCACAGTGGACATCAAGAGATACTTGGACCCTTGATGTAAATTGTATACAAGTATATTATATGAATAAACATATTTTCTTGTTGTTAAAAAAAAATGATCTGATATGCCAGAAGGGTACTTGGTGCCACTGATTTTACCAACAAGGAATTTATCAAATGCTTGAAATTAGTGTCAAGAACTCCTGCGATATTTCCTCTGGAATACTACTTGCTGAAGGAGCCAGACATCTAAAAACGAGAAAGTGCGTCAGCTACCATATTTTGAGATCCTTCGATATGTACAGCTTTAAATTGGACATTGTTGATCATGGTCAACAGCACGAACGGCCTCATAAGTTGCATAATCTTCTTATCTTTTGAAGACCGTTTATTAACAATATTGACTAAAGCGATATTATCGATATGAAATAGGAGTTTTTTATTTTGAAGTTTCTTCACCCATAAATACAAAGCTAGTACCACAGGTATAAATTCCAAAAATGACAAATTCCTAAGATTTTGTAAGAACCTCCAACTGTAAGGCCATCGGAACTGAGACCAGAGTCCGTTAAAATAAACTCCACATCCCAGGTCAGGGTTACCGGAACTATCTGTATAAAACTGCAAGGCTTACTGTATCGGGGAAAAACACTGACCATTAAAGTTCTGCAAGAATTGT
>MJUU01005252.1:0-22285 GCA_002080025.1 Modiolus philippinarum
TGTTTCTGTGATTTGAAAATAGTTTACAAAGAGTCCTAGACAACCTCTATGCATGGTTACACAGGTTGGGAACAAACTCCAAAATTGGTTACTATATGCCAAACAGGATTTTATATATCCTGAACAGGTTATTAATTTCATACAGTTTCACAAATTTGCCTAAAATTTGCACTCAAATAGATGAATATCTACATTTTGTGTGTAGATAGTGTCCTCTTTATTACATGACTAAAGAGATTGATCTCCAAAAAAAAATCAGCATTTTCAAGGGATAATCTCAAAAACATAATGGAAATGAGGCAAAAATCTAAAAAGTGCATTTTTGTCAAATTAGCAAATATTAAAAATTACCAGTAGTTATGTCACAGGATTGAAAATTCACCTTAAATGGGAAAGATGTACATTTGTAGTAACTAATTAGTGTAAATAAATCTGTCAGTTTTAATTAACTAGTACAAAAAATTGTTATTTGATCAGGTAAATTGATATTCCTTATGATTTTAATTATAGAAATTTTTTACACTTTTACAGGATATGAAAATTTTCAGCTTTTTACTTTCAATGCATGTAAAATAAGCATATTTGTAAACCATATTTATCGAATATTTTTGAAATGAATAAAAAAAAAATTCTCGATTTTTTGTAAAAAGTAAATCGGTAGAAAAAATAGGAAAATCTCAATACAATTTACTTAAGGGGACGACCATTCGATTTTCTTGGGGAGACTTGAGGGTTTTGCCCAGCAAATGTATTAATTTTCACGAAAAATTTTGAACAAAGTATTTATTTTTACCAAATGTCACATAAAATTATTTATTTCCAATTGCAACAAAAAAATTATTCTTGAAATCAATATCAAATTATTTATTTACATGACAAGAAGAATTAGAATATTTATTCTATGCTGGCACCAAGATTTAATTATATATTAACAGAATCGCCCAGACCCCCCACCCCCCTCCCCCAATCCCCCAGAAAATCGTCCCTTAACATTTTAAGTATCCAAAACTGTACCTTTTATAAAAATGTTATCAAAGATTGAAAAATCTATCACTTGACTATACAATTGTAAATTTTGAGCTTTGCTAACTAAAAATGCTTATTTGAATATGTAAATAGATTATTTTTACATCATTATTTAAATCTGCAGAAATTTCTATATTCAGTTTGTGACAAAAAATAATTATCTGAATCCCCTCACATCTAATTATGTCTCCAAATATTGATTAAATAATGGTCCCAGTAGGGTGTCATTATCATATTTCAATAAATTTGTTAAAAATTCAGAGCTCTCCATTTTTGTAAAATTATGGTTTGCTTATCAGCATGTGATTATAATCATATGTTAATGTTTAAGTACCTATAATCAAATGGATGGGATTTGTATGACTGTTTTCTGATATATCACTTGTCACCTAATGTTAAATGACCTTCTGCCGAAACTAAATTTACAGTTACTCAGGTATTTAATAATTTCAATATGAATAATAATTAAAATAAAATTTGAAATTCATGTGCAGTTTAATTCAATATTAACATTATCATGATTATTCATTATTTCCTTGTAGATCTCTACTGATAATAAAAAAAATACCCCAAACTATCAAAAATAGATTAATGAAAAATGCACATCTCCATATACCACCTATATTGGAATGAATCACTAAAACTTGCCACCAGACTTGTCAACAGTATAAATCTTTTGTGTAATTTTACCATTGACCGAAAACAATGGAAGGAAATTAGCTAATATACAGATATGGCATAGTGTCTCCAGTAAAACCTTGTCAAGGTTGTGAGAAGAAACAATTTATTGTTTTATTATTTCACTGTTTGTGTGTTGCTGTGATGTTAATTATTTGCATACACCTTAGAGTGAAATAGTTGAACATGAATTTACATCAAACTGACCCAAAAGAAAGAATCAAACATACCAATGATGATTTGTGTTGTTGAACATGTAAGTAAACTTAGTAACAGTGCTATATTGTCTATTTTTATACAATCACAAACTTTTGTGATGTTTTCACATATATTTGGCTATAGAATATTTTTCATATCTCGGCTTAAAAGGTCAAGGGTATATAGGATACCTCTAATCCATCGGTCTGTTTGTCTGTTAGAAATTATGGATAGAGCGATTCACCAAGCCAAAATGCTCATTTTATACGCCCGCAAAAAAAATTTGTTTGTTAATCTGCAAGACCTTTAAAACTAAAATTCATATTCTCAACAAATTTGCAGGATATGTTTTAATTTGACAGCAAAAACTTTGAGGTCGTTTAATGGTAGGCCCTGTCGTTTTCGGCGTCGTTGTCATCATAGTCGTTGTGTGTAGACACTTTTTTTTGGTCAATTACTTAAGTTCCAGTTGATCAATCCTTCTGAAATTTTAAGACAATTTTCTTGGAACAAAAGGAAGGCTGGGGATAATTTTTGATTTTGTGGCCCCTCCTGTTTTTAAAAAGGGGGCCATACAGGGCAAAATTAGGTGTTTTCACATTTAGGGCTGTAGAATTTTTATTATATATCAGTTTATGATGGGCTTTTTTTCAGTGTGTTCCTGATCAGGAAATTTCCAATCAATAGTATACTAACGATTTCATGTCACATGTACCGTTCATTAGGTAAATGGGGCCCAAAGGTGCTTATTTCAAAAATTTTTATTTTTATTTCTAATCCGATTTTGATGCTATTTTTTTTAATGGATTCCTTATGAAAAATTAACATAGCGCTTAGCTGTTAGATTTTTGATAATTTGATTCCTTTCAGAGCTTTAAGGGGCCGAATGAGGCAAAAATTGCAAATGTGCAGATAACGTTAAATTGTTATTTTCATCAGATTTCGATGGGATTTTTTTCTTCAGATTCCTCTTGTTGTAAGCTTTCAGTAATATGTCAACAGATTTTTCGTAACAGTTACGGTTTACGAGCTATAAGGGTCAAAGGGGCCAAAATAGCAATTTTTCAAAATGTGGAAAATCTTTATTTTTAATCGAATTTCGATGGGATTCCTCTTGATGTACTAGTAAGTTGTCGTATGTCAACAGATTTATCATATCTTACACAATTCCAGAGCTCTAAGTGATCAAAGGGACTAATTTGTTATGTTCCCTAGATCGTGACCAGCTAATTACTATGTCAAGCTCCATATTGTGTCCACATTTACTTCAAATTATACTTGTTTCTTCTGCACCGTATACTTAAAATTAATTTTTACAAATTTAAGAGGTTAACCGAGTCAAAAATGCCTCTTCCCTAGTGCAGGTCACACAAGTGTTCCATGGAACACCCATCAATTTGTTCAAATAACTCGTACTATTTCAACCACCAAAATGTTAATTGTTTAGGAATATGAAGTAAATTAATATTGTGCAAAAATCCCTGCCAATAAATGTAAATTGGTAAGATTAAGCAAATGGAAAAATGATTTAATTGTTGTCCTTCCACTTGCAGTCATCATAAGGTACATTTTATACTCTAATGAAATGAATTGACGAAAAAAAAATAACTGATTTCTCAGTGAAGTCTTACAACAGTCTGGATCCACCCAGTACACAGCAGAAAATATTTACAACATAGAAATTAGAGCTAGAAAACCTGGTACTTTTTCGAAACTCAGTATGAAAATCGAATGATTAACATTTTAAAAATTTCTGGAAAATGCACCCCATTTCACATCAACATTAGTATATTACTTTTTTATACGACCGCAAAACTTTTGAGGTCGTATTTTGGTATGGCGCAGTCGTCGGCGTCTGCGTCGGTGTCTGTGGCAAGCATAACTTTGTTTCTAGTGGACCGATCATCTTCAAATTTCAGTATGTGGTTTCTTGGCATAAGGGCAATCCCAGGTTTTTATTTCAGGTTTGTGGCCCCACCTGTTTTAGAAAAAGGGGCCAAAAAGGGGTACAATTGGGTATTTTTGTTTCTGTGGACATTATAACTTTGGTTCCATTGAACGGATCATTTTCAAATTTTAGTATGATGTTTCTTGGCACATGCTTTAGCCCAGGCTATAATTTTATGTTCCGGGCCCCGCCCGTTTTAGAAAAAAGAGGCCAAAGGGGTTAAATTAGGTGTTTTCACATATTTAAAAGTAGAATCTTTATTATTTATCGTATTTTGATGGGATTTCTTTCAGTAAACTCCTTAGAAAATTTGCAATCTGTAGTACGTCAACAGATTTCACGTGGCACGTACCGGTCACGAGGTAAATGGGACCCAAAAGGGGCGAATTTCAAAAATTTAATTTTTTTATTTTTAGTCCGATTTTGATGCAATTTTTTCCAAAGGATTCCTTATGAAAAATTATCATCGCCATTTACTATTAGATTTTTGGTTCCTTGTTTCCTTACCCAGCTATGAGGGGCCAAAGGGGGCCAAAATCATAAATTTACAGATATCCTAAAATTTTTATTTTTCATCGGATTTCGATGGGATTTTTTTCTTTGGATTCCTCTTGATGTAAGCTTTCAGTTCTATGTCAACGGATTTGGTGTAGCTCTTACCGTTTCCGAGCTATAAGGGTTCAATAGGGCCACAACTGTTAATTTGCAGATTGCCTGAAATGTTTATTTTTCATCGGATTTCGATGGGATTTTTTTCTTTGGATTCCTCTTGATATAGGCTTTCAGGAGTGTGTCAACTGATTTGGCGTAGCTCTTACCGTTTCCGTGCTTTAAGGGTTCACAGGGGCCAAAACTGCAAATTTGCAGAATACCTAAAATTTTTATTTTTCATCGCATTTTGATGGGATTTTTTTTCTTTGGATTCCTCTTGATAAAAGCTTTCAGCAGTATGTCAATGGATTGGGCGTAGCTCTTACCGTTTCCGAGCTATAAAGGGTCAAAGAGGAATCATAAGGAGTCATAAGGGCTAATTTTTATTTTCCCTAGTTTGTGTCCAGCTAATTACTGGGTCAATCTCCTTATTGCGTCCATCTAATTATTGTGTCAAGCTCACTTTAAATTACACTTTTTAAAATTTCAGTGGACGACATGCTGCGCTCGGCGTAGCCATTTATTTTTTTTTATTTCTTAAATGGAATTTTATGGATTTAAAGAATTATTTGTTTATTATTATTTTTTTTTACTTATTTTTTTTTCTTTTTTCATGAGGTCAAAATGTTGAGAATGTTTCTACCTCACAGGAAATTCTTGGTATTTAATATTCCTTTGAGGAAATTCTTTAATTTTGATTTTCCTGTGAGGAAATGGTTTCTTTAAAGAGTTCCCTTGAGGAAATTGTTAGTTTATACAATTCCTCCGAGGAAATTGTTTGTTTTTTAATTTCCTCAAAGGAAATTCTTTGTTTTAAAATTTCCTCAGAGGAAATTTATTTCTTGTGAATTTCCTCAGAGGAAATCACAGCTACAATAAAGTTCCACAGAGGAAAACATAATCACATATATTTCCTCAAGGAAATACTTTTCCTCTGAGGACATTGTTTTTCCTCTGAGGAAACTGGTTTTTCCTGAGAGGAAAAGTATATTTCCTATAAGGAAAATCATTTCCTCAGAGGAAAAAGTGAAATTCCTCGAGGAAATCAGCAAATATATGCTTATGGCTCGCAGGTGTTAAGCATCGAACAATTTATAACCCGTAGAAATTAATCATTATATACGTATCTATCACCTCCAGAGATTTTTTTTTACCTTCGAAGAAAAATTATGCTGCGTCCCATTTTTGCACTCACCGGAATTGCAAACTTGTCCCGGAGAGTGTTAATGGCTTTCCTACTGAGAAATTGGATCGGGCAGAGTAAGAAATTGATACTTGTAATTTTCTACCTTGAACCAAGTAATATCAATCTAATTCTGCTATTTAATTTTTACAGGGGCAGTGGATCTGTCACAATATGGTTAAAATTTAACATCACTCAAATTATGTAGTGTGAAATATGTATCAGAATAAAATTTGTTTTCTTTATCTCTTGAGGCAAACAGTTGTTTCCTAAAAATTCACTTAGTAAATGATACCTTTTTCTCCAGTCATGTCAGTATAGACTGCATCTAAGTAGCGACTGAACCATAAATGTCTTATACTGACAGAGATCAACAAGATTTTAACATAAGGATATGAACAGATTTTTAATTAATATATTTTACTGAATTGTAACTTTCAATTCCCTGTTCCTGACAATAATCACAGTGATCAGCACCAGGGTGTGGTGGAATATTAGCTTGTAATGATACCCACTAACAAGCTCATATTGCAAAAAAGTGCATAGAAATCTGGCAAGTTGACATTTGTCACATCTTTTAAATTTATTTACCTATTTTTACATACTGATAGGGAATAGTCCATTTCAAGAAATTGAAGTTTACCATGTTTACCTGCAAATAATACAGTACCAAGTCCATGCAGGCATTACATATAGTGACCCCAAAAAAATTATATATTGAATGTACCTTCAGCAGTATGAGATGCCTTACCACAAAACTGAAAACTAATGTACATCATGGGGTCAACATGGATGAACAGATGCATTTTTTGTGTTTCACACCTTAGTTGTTCTCTGTCAATAGGCATACCTTGAAAAGTGTGCCATGGCATGCATAAAAATTTCCCTTTCAAACATCAAAATAAGCAATCAAGTGCACAGTTAAGTCAATGAAACATGACTAAGTCATTCCTCAAACAAAATTCAATCAAACCACACAAATGTCAAGTGATTATCAATAAAGTATTTGTATTTGTGATAAGTGTGAAAGGGTTGACACCAGGCTCTTGGCATCTCCAAAATTTTACATGTATAGATGTGTTTATTTCAGTAACACTGACAAAAAAATGATATTCAAGTTAAAAGGTCTGTGTTGATCCTACCAATATCTCCTGACCTACAAGTTACCCCACGACCTTTGGGGCAACAGACAGGGCTAATATTTTGGTTATTTTAACAAGATTTATGTAGTTTTACCTAGATCTGTTAAAAAGATACCTTAACAAACAATAAAAGCACTCTAAGTTTAAGAATTGGAGCGCACAAAATGGGAGAAATCGCCATCGGCGACATTTTTTCCTGTCTCGGAGATGGTGCCCGAAAAGCGTGTTGTTTACATAGAACTACATCTTGAAACTGGTTCAAATTTTCAAGAAATATCCCCCATGACTCACTGAACACGAAAATACCAGTCGATATGAATATTCACGAGGGGAAAAAAAATTGTGTCACTTCGTTCCTACCACACACTCGTGTAATTTTTCAATTTAACACTGGATTTCATCAAAATGAGAGATGAAAATGTACCAGTCGTGTTCCAAATGAACCAAATTCCCTTTAAAAACATTAACTTGTGTAGTTCCACTTATTTATTAGGATTAAAACGTGCAAATATGAAGGGTGATCAAAACGAAAATTTCTTTAAGCTATTAAGCGCCACCTGGAGGTGACGTCACAGAAAATTATCTCCACTTGGTTTTCTGTAATCTAAACCGCCCATTTTTCTGTCAAATCAAGGAAATGCTTTTCGACTGTGAACAGACAAGAGTTCACCAGTTAACTTCATCTAACTAGGCTTTCCCACATTTGGCTGTTTGTTTGTTCATTGTTTCAAAACTCTGTAATAATCTTTACATCAGATTGTAAAGTTAACACTGAATCCTGTACACTATGAAAAGGAAAGGAAATGGGGTACATGTCAAGGAGACAACATCCCACATCCAGGTTAAAACGACCCAAAACAAACCATCTAGACCTAGGGGTCACCGTACGGTCTTCAACACAGTGAGGAACCCCCGGGGAGGAACCTCACACCACTAGTCCTAAAGAAACTTTTGTCTGTTGTGTATATCAATGTTCAAAATTAAAATTTGCACAACAAACGAAGGCTTATGTTTAGGACTAATCTGTACACACTGATATTTATTTACGCAAGTCATACACAAAACATTGTAATACAATGTAGGTGCAAAACGCGAAATTCAACGAATGTTGAAAACAATGGAAATGTCAAACCGTAACCAAGCCGTTACAAGATTTTAAATACCACTCAAGTATTTGCGGAGAGAAATAGACAGGACGGCTTGAATAATTCAAGTTTGACGCCTTACAACTATTCATATAAGGCAGTTGACCGTTTTACTCCGTTCCCACATCATTTTCTTGCGGCCATGCCATCTGAATCAGAATAACGCTTAACTACAATGCATTTTCCCTTATATCAAGCGCATAAATGACACGGATTCGATTTTTATAATTTCCGAATCAAATTCGTGAAAACTTTTTGTTGATTTCAACGTGCGGGATTTTTATTTTTATTTTTTTATTTTGATTTTGGAAAATTAGGAGCGGGAAAATAATTTTTATTTTTAAATTTTGATTTTGCTAATTTAGGAGCAGGATTTCCAAAGAACTACTAATTAATTTGGTTTTGCCTGATTTTGAACTTACATTTAGATCATATTGGTTATTTGTTCTCTATCAGTTTTTAAACATCTTTGAGTTTATTGTCTTCCAAACGTTTAGATTTTATCTGCACTGAAGAGATATAAGTTCTCGAAATGCGCAGATGCAGAAACTTCGGTACATGTATTTAGTTATCTGCTATGTTTTAGACAAAATCTGCGGAAATAGAAAAAAGAAGGGAGACGGGGAATATGTCAAAGAGACAACGACCCAAAGGGGAGTAATAACAACTCAAAGCCACCATACGATCTTCAATGAACGAGTGAGAAAACCCCACACCCAACTTCAGGTCGGAGTCGGCCCCTGAATAAAGAGTAATCAAGTTCAGCGAAATGAACATCATCCTAGACTCCTATAGACATAAAGTAAACTAACTAGAAAAAAGACAAGACACACAAAGGCTTAATAAATTTCCTGACTTAGGACAGGTGCAAACCTGCTACGGCGGGTTAAACTAGTTTTATTGGATCCAAACCTTCCCCCTATAGCCAATGTGATAAGTAAAAAAAGTAAAATTCAGTTGGCAACAGGACTGAGTCAATTGTGAAAAATGAAACTGAAAGAACTAAATATACGGACATAAAATTGATATTGCATTCCGCTTATATTTTCTCAAGTTTTCGAAGTCAAAAGCCAATAACTCTATCAATAACTCTGTGGACTGGAACTAAACTCAAACTTGTTCTGTAACTCATGGAGTTAGACTCGCATACTAAATATGAGTTCAATACCTAAAATAGTTCAGAAAAAGTGAGGAAAATTGATATTTTACTATATTTTTCTGAATTCAAGACCCATAACTCCGTGAAAAATCAATGGATCGGAACCAAATTTTAACCTCATAAGTTACTCGTGAAGGTGAATTCACATACAAAATATCAGATCAATATCTGCAAAGGTTCAGAAAAAAATGTGCGAAAAACTGATATTTCACTAAAATTTTCTCTAAGTTCAAGGCCTATAACTCCGTCAAAACTCAGTCGACCGAAACCAAACTCGAACGTAATTTGTATCTCATGGAGGTGGACTTGCATACCGAACACAAGATCAATATCTGCTATGGTTTAGAAAAAAAGCTGCTGAAAACTGATATTGTATTTCGATGATATTTTACTGAATTTTTTCTATGTCAAAGGCCAGTTACTTTACTTAATTCTGTGAACTGGCACTAAACTCAAACTTGTTCTGTAAGTCATGGAGGTAGACTCACATACTAAATATGAGTTCATTACCTACAATAGTTTTGAGAAAAAAAAACGGACAACTGATATTTTACTAACATTTTCTAAATCAAAGACCCATAACTCCGTCAAAAATTAGTGGACCGGAACCAAACATTAGCTTAATCTGTAACTCATGGAGGTAGACTCACAAAATATCAGATCAATATCTGCAATGGTTTAGAAAAAAGTGTGGAAAACTGATGCGGGACTGATAGACGGATAGACAGACGGACAGGCAGACGGACGGAGTGCAAACCTAAAGTCCCCTTTGGCTATCGCAGGTAGGAGACTAAAATGGACACTGGACTCCATATCAAATTTTGGATGTACATCATTGAGTATATTGTTTTTACTCCAAATATCATTGGGCACTCCAAATACTTATATTTTGAACAACTGAAGTATTAGAATACTGCAAGTAATAATCATTTCATGATAAGTAGATGGAACTGTAGCCCTAAAGGGCACCAAAGGGTAAACTAGACCCCTATATGCCTAATAATATTATTACTACAACATTTAAAACGATAAATGTTCAGAGAACAATTGCGAGAATTTTTTTGCTATCCATCAATTATTAGTAATGAATTTAAAACATTATTCCTTTTCATCTTTTGAGCCGAAATATACAGTCCGCCAAAAGTTAAGCATCACCTTACTTTTCACATGTTCATCATTTTTGAAGCTGTATTGAGGTAAGGGGTTTTTGTTTTATTAAAAACACTACGAATGAGATAATTTTGTTATTTGGATGTCAAACTTTAGTCATGTTTCATATTGTTGTCTTTATGTGAAAACTTATGAAATTAGGCAAAACCAAATTTTATGACAAAATGTGGTACCTTTGAACAGAAAAATAAGTTTCAATTCAATGCATGAATTCTGACTGAAGATCATTGTTGTTATTGTTGATGCAAAGGTAAAACACCAATCAACATTCCTATTTGTGTTTTAGATGACAGTTGTAGATATTCCAGGTAATGTTTGAATACAGGGTATATAATCCAATTTTACGACATTTTAAGCGATTGATTTCCACCAACGTTACGAAATGTGAAAACAAAACAATTTCTTTGCTGAGTTTGCCATTAAATTATTGTTCTGTAAATGTTAAGGCAATTTTTAAGACAGGCATGAATTTGAAAACTTTCGAGCAAGATTTTTGATAACCTTCAAATTTTGAAATCTGAGTTTTTGTTGTTATTTCAGAACAACACCCCACTGCCTGTCTTATTTCAAATTGGTAAGGCCTTATTGGATTAAGAGACTGTAGAAATGTCCAAATAATGATTTCCGGTGTATCAAGTTTCTTTTCTTTTGGATTTCGGTAAATTTTGTTTTTTTTTTTCAAAAATTTTACTTCTCAGAAAAATCGTTTTCCATTATTGCGAGGCATTACTATCCCGAACTGAAAGTTTTGGTTAAAAATTTTAAATTTAGTCGGTTTTAAACCTTTTTAGGGAATGTGGAAACTTTTGGAATGATTTTTTTTTACAAATTTTAAGAAAAAAACTAGGTCTTATCTTGATTGAATTTGGACGCGGTCCAAATACGTTAAAAGAAAGCCTAAAATTAACAATAATGGAATTTTGTACCAAATTTACCCCATTGGAATTCACAATTTTCCATATTGTAATTAGTGTTGAAACTGGTAATCTCATACTGAAGGAATCGTTTGATCTTTTGTTGCGAAAATCGGATTTTCGATTATGTGTTCAAAAGCTGGAAAGTACCATTGTTCATACTTTATGTTAAGACTTATTATCATGCAAAATTTTATATCTATAGCTTACAACATGTTTTCTAGGTGAAACTATAAAAGTAAGTGATGCTTAACTTTTGGCGGACTGTATATAATGGCTGATTAGGACTTGTGTTGTTTGTAAGAACAATAAAAATACATGTTTCAAGAATATCAAATTCATTTTGGAAGGTTTCAACAATTGCCTGTACAAATTCAGGACAATTTCGGTGGACAATTTCTGCTGTTGTTTTCCACCTGTTTTGTTTACCCTTTGGATTTCGGCTCTTGACAATTTTGTTCGGTAATGGAATTCACCTTCCCGCTTTTCCCGATTGGTGTCGCTGTTGCACTTCCAGGTAACTCGCGGGAAAAGTGATACTTCACGCATGTTCAAAAATTGTTCCTTATGCGTGAATTTTCCCGGTATCACGACGTCACAGTACACCACTGCACACCACACGGGACAAAATATGGAAGGTGCATTCCATTGTGCTATTACCCTTATTTCCAAACTGAATAGCTAGGGACATTATTGCAAACGACATTGGTAAGGACCTCGAATTTTGACATTAGGTTTATTCAACAAGGCCCATTGTATTGAACATACGTCCCCTAAGAAGACCTTGATGAGACACACATTTTCTCAAATATGTACATTTTATCAGCAATCAAAGATAATTTGATAGAAAGGTGCCCTTTGACCTTCGGAAATTAAAATGCACAATATATGCGGAAGGCCCGAGGTTTCTACGACATATACGCTTTGAGAAACTCAAAATCTATAAGAGGGAATAATTCGACAAGTGTTTAATGTAATGTTTTAATATTAATAATAAAATACCTCAGTAATTGTTACATTGTTTGGTCTTGAACATTTTCCCATTACACTTCATTAGCTATCTTAAACGGTGTAGTAAAAGAAACGCCAAAACATTTGAAAGGAGCCGTGAAAAACCTTGATAATATAGCGATTTTTCTTACTCATTCAAATTCAGAAGAGTAGCTTCTAATCTTCAACCATCCAATGAAAAACCCAAGAAGACTTTTACACATACAATGTACAATGTACGTTTGGGATGAAACTGGCTTGCCATATTTAATTCGAAAATAAGTATAAAACTCTAAAAATGATCTTTTGATCATCAGGCTGAACTGCCCAAAACACAATTGACCAAACTGGACAGCTTTAAAACATATACGGAAAAAAAAAATACAATACGAAAACAGATGTCTCACTTGCCCGTCACTGCTTGATTAAAACTTTTGAATTTAGGTTCTTTTCACCAAGAGCTGAACAACGATAAGAATAAAATATTATGGATCTAGAATTATTTTTTTAAAATATTTTAAGATGATACTATTAACAAAGGAGATGCACTTCAAACGGGTAATCTTGCAGAGATTCTCACATAAAAACAGGATTTACAATTGTTGCAATTTATGCTTCAGAAGTCGAAATCATTAAACTTTACAATTGATGTACAAATATCAGATATGCATTAAAAGGTTTAAAAGCATACTGCTACATTTGGATTTAATGTTAAAATACTTTGAGTATTAATACGGAAATGGTTTCAGTTGCTAATGGAGGTATACATCTCCTGGGACGAAAACATGGAGAATTAAGATATTGATAGATAATAAATGATTTTTTTTTCTGTCCTGATGAAACATGTTTTCAGATCTAAACTTCTCAGTGAAAATTAATCTAAAATGCTATGAATACAGGAATTAGAATAAATGATTTTAGAAGTTGAAAAGTTGTCGAACTCTAAAATACTAAAATTGCAGGTAAATGACCGAAGCTACATAAAACCACCGCAGCATTTCGACCACCAAATTTTGAACAAGTCTTATTTAAAGTTATTGCGGACATAGTAAAGATCCTGACACAGAAATTAGCTGGACCCGAAGTAAGCCTAGGGAACATAAAAATAAGCCATTTTATTACATTTAAGCTCATAAACAGTAAGAGTTATACAAAATCTGTTGACATACTACCAAAAGCTTACAACAAGAGCAACCCAAAGAAAAAAAAATCCTCTATCGCCATCACAAATGTACTGCAATAGTCGTAATTTGTTACCTTTTATATCACCAAAGCAGTGCAACAATCGTAAGCTGTGCAAAAAGGAGATACTTGTTTGTTTAAAAAAATCATATATCTTTATATATTGTAATTGATTTGAGCATCAGTTGGTACAATGTACATAACTAAAATCTGTCTCATCAAAATTAACAGTATAAAATTTCAGATACATATACTTCATAAATAGAGAATGGCATCATTTTGATTCCTAATTCACCATTTGAGATGAGATGTACATGTTATTTCAAACCACTATACGACCTGTTTATTTTAGTTCCATCCCTAAATTTAATCCTCATGAAATGGCTTTCAAGGCACATGACAGAGAATTAAAATTGCTTCAGAATTAGTCAACAGGCCATTTTCACTTCTAAATAATTTCCATGGCAGTTTTGAATATCAACACAAAAGCATTAGTGAAAGTCTCCTAACGAACGTTATTGTGACACAAAATTGAAATAATTTCCGCAAGCTATTTAGAATTTTAATTAACAAATGCACAGATCTACTGTGTGCCATTATCTTTAGATTCTGCCGGAAGAACAGGAAACATACCACTGCTGTTAAATAGTCGGCGATGTAAGCAAGCACAAACGTTTACGTTTTTCCTGCAAATACAATTACTGAAAACAAAGGGTTGACGTGAACAATATAAAGAGAAAAAAATGACTTATTTATCCTAAATTCACAGTAACCTCGGTATTTTGTTATTTGTTACCACTGGGCCGATGCCACTGCTGGTGAACAGTTAGTCCCCGAGGGTATTCACCAACCCAGTAGCAGTGTTTCGATGCTGGTCCGAAAACCGATTTTATTTGGAAATTTGCAATATCTAAATTTGAGAAGAATTTTGTTAAAACCTAAGGAATATCTCCCTCTATTATAGCTCTGTCCTTAGCTGATTTTGGTTTTCCTATTTAGATCATATTGGTAATTTGTTCTCCATCAGCTTTTACACATATTTCGGTTCATGCCTTTCCACATGTTTTGATTTTATCTGCACTTGTTATTTATCAGTAATTTCAGTAGTTTCCGGTAGCAACTCAAGTAAGGACCATTGCGGTCGACGACTTTTCCCGGTGGTTTCCACCTGATTTATCTTAATGTCTTATGGAAAACTCTTCACAACTCTGTTCTGTATTTTTTTATAACCCCAATCAGTAACGTACAATCAAGGAATCTTCTGCGCCTTTCATTACAATAAACTAGTCGTATATGACTGACCATAAGTTAAGCTTAAAAGGACTGCACATTATTTCAAAAGTGCACTAGTATCCACGCAAGGGGGTGCTCCTTTAACACAATTTCTTGATATTTGAATGACTCAAGTTTCATAATTGAATATCAACTATAAGTTTCAAAAATTGCAGATTGATATTCTAAACACTTGTTGGTATGAAAACAACAAATTGGAGTGTTTTGTTTCATTATAAGCTGGTATGTACTTCGACAATTGTGACGCATTTTGTATAATGATGTCATCAGATATTTAGATATTGAACTATACTGTGATCTGATTGACTTCTATTAAAATGGAATTAATTGCTTTGTAGGTAATTGCTACAACGAATGGATTTATGTAGAAATATACGATCAAATTTAATGCACAAATATCTGTTATCAGATAATCTTCGCCATTCTCTGGATAGATTTTCTAGTAATTGCTTTTAGAGGTAATATGAATATATTATAGTTCAATTCTGTCATAACAAATTCTAATGCAACATTTATATAACGAGGGTTTTGATTGGTCAAAACTGACCTTCAATTCCACCATCTACACACCTGGGACAAAGTAGGTTCCTTGTTTAGTCTGGTTCCTAATATTGTTACAAATTCACGAGTTAGAAAAAGAACATGAAATTGATTTGTTGCATTAGAATCGCAATAATAGTAGATTATTTGAATACCCGAGGGTGTCAATCTTGATTTGACGGTCAAAATATCCGTTTACAGGCTCCGCTACGCGTCGCCTATAAACTGCATTTTGACCGTCGAATCTACGATTGACGACCTCGGGTATTCAAATAATGTACTGTTATAGCTTAATTTACCGAACAGAATTGTCAAGAGCCAGAGTCCGGGAGACAAATAGAGAAAGCAGGTGGAAATTCATGGAAAATTGAAGACTGCAATGGTCCTCATCTTGTGCAGGCATTTCAAAAGAAATGGTGGTTTAAACCGATTTTATGGCACGCCATACCTCCCCGTCCATTGCGCTAGTGTTCGGTAGCAACTCAAAAGCAATTGCTCTGGATAGATGGTAAAAATATATGATCACCCTAGTATTAAGCGACAAAAAAAGGAATTTTGAATCACAGTCGGGACCGAACTTCAAAATTTTTCACAAAGGACTGATATCTATTAAAGAGCCTTTTTATTGATCGTATAATAAAGGGTGACACAAAAATAATACAAATATAGCATATCGAAAAAGCGTATATTGCAACAAGTTTTGACAGGAGACCAAATATTTTTTTTTAACTTAACAATAGACACTCCAGAGTCTGTATCGCTCACCTGGTCGATCGCCCTGAGATGATCGAAGAGGTAATATGTATGCTCCCCATTGAGCCATATGTTAATCTATGTTACCCGCGACCATCGACAATGAGGTATGAACATTACATTTCTCTTATCAACCATAAAATTTATGGGATGTCAATTGGATCAGACTTCCCAATAAACATGAATAAGTAATTATCACTCTAAAAAATTACTTGAAAAAATGTCAACTAAACTAATACAGCCCAGAAAATCTTTTCTAAGATTTAGTAAAAAATTGGAAAGCTTTATTGAAGCTAATGTATATGACATAAAGGCAAATGTATACATGCAATTAAGCTAATATATTCCTGAAGCGAAATAAGAGCCATGACTACCTAACAAATCTTTCAATTTATTGTAATGTATTTCTACAATCCACAATTTATCTACAGATTCAATTACGTGATAGGACCATTCATAATGATTGTAGTGACATTTCAGTCCTATACAAATCAATTTCTACAATTTCTTCAACAAATCATGATAAAGACGTTAAGCTTTGAGGGACATTTGTACTCGATACTATTTTACCAATGAACAACCATGTTCAGATACATAAGAAGAAATGCTTACACAGAAATACTATTTAAGTTGGGCAATTCGAATCTATCAAAAAATCTATAAAAATAATGTTATTGTAATGAAATGTATAGTGTCAGATATTTTTAGCACTTTAGAAACATTTACTATCAGAAATCAGAAATGTTTCTATGTATAAGAAATCAGAAATGTTTCTATGTATAAATAACAATTACCGAATTACTGTAAATTTAATTTATGCATTATTGCCATTTCGCCAACTTGCGTATTCTCAGTGCAGATCAAATAAAAATACATGGAAATCCCTACACCGAATTATGCGCGTAAAAGCTGGTAGAGAACAAATTACCATTATAAGGAATTGGATCAGATATGATTGCTAGGTAGAATTCCAAAAACATAGAAAGCAGCCACAGCCTGCTAATCTTACCTCGTTACGCAGCATTTTCACACGTTGCACATGTCAGTAAAACGGAATGGACTATAATCATTCTTTTTTAACAGATTCAGTCATGCAAAAGATGTAGTTTACAGATTGCATCCGAAGCATGCATTGTTGTTGTCATCCTGAAATGCGTCATACATTGCAATATAGTTGAAGTGGGACTTTTCTGTAAGCGGGAATGGATTTTAACCATTCTACCTTACCAAGTTGCTCATGCGTAAAATGTAGGCCACAGACAGCATCCGAAGCATACATTATCGCTGTCATCTCAAAATGCATCATACATACCAATATGATTGATGTGTGGCTTGTCAGTAAGGGGAAATGGACTTTAAACATCCTACCTAGCTAAGTAGCTCATTCATAAAATGTAGGCCACAGACAGCTTCCGAAGCATGTATTGTTGTTGTCATAACAAAATGCATCATACATACCAATATGGTTGATGTGGGACATGTTTGCCCAACCAAGTCGCTCATGCATAAAATGTAGGTCAGAGACAGCATTCGATGCATGCAGTCCAGTTGTCATCCAAAAATGCATCAGGCATACCAATATGGTTGATGTGGGGAATGTTAGCAAGCAGGAATGGACCTTAACCCCTCTTCCTAACCGGACGCCGAAGCTGACGCTGACTCTAGGGGTATTTCATAAGCCCNCCCCCCCCCCCCCCTTTTTTTTGAACTGGATCAGATATGGTTGCTAAGTAGAATTTAAAAAAACCTGTTCTTTGAGAGTTCCAGGAAATTTACCACAATATGAATTAAATATCTTTTGATCATTATAACTAAAAGGACCATGATAAGATATGGTTACTAGGTAGAATTCCAAAATAAATAACTGCTCTTTGAGAGTTCCAGAAAATTTACAAAATTGGTATCAAAAACCTTTGCAATTTAATTATTAAAAACGTTTGTTTGATTCAAATTTATTCATAAAGCATTGTTGCTAAGAAAAATGTCTAAAACAGCTTGTCTTGGACAGTTTAAGGAAATTTACCAAAGGTGCAACCAAGTTTTTCCGATTCTTCGGTGTTCGAAATTATGTTTGGTACCAAAACATAGCTAAAACATAGCTAAAATTTATTATTTGATGCAAAAATTGCAAAAAAATATTTGCGTTTGATACTTTCAGGAAATTAACCAAAGTTGGAACCGGAATCAAAAATTCCAACAGCTTGAGAACCATCTTCCCACAGTTTGCATTAATTAATGCTATTGGGATTCAAAGACTTAATTTTACTTCCAAATAACTTAATTCTGTGGATTAAAATTGAAATCTTTAGCCAAAAATTTTAGTCGGAAAAATATAGAAAAACTGAACAAAAACACAATTTATTTAGCTCGAGGTAATTTTCTGACCATCATCTAACTTTTGACCACTTTCTATAAAATTTAAATAAGATTTAATAGCTTCATTCGACTTCTACAAAACTTTAACAACGGGATCAATGTACATTTTTGCGCAAAAAAACTAAGATTAAATACTTTAACCGCAGGGTTAATGATAATATTGACAACGACGCCGACGACAGAATTTTGGAACGTTAAAAGTCACGGCCTAGACAAACTAACTTATGCAGAAAAATATATATTTCGGTTTTAAAAGTTAAAAATTTTCCGACATTGTATAATAGAGGGCTACGCCGAGCGCAGCATGATACGACCGCAGCATGTCGTCCACTGAAATTTGAAAAAGTGTAATTTAAAGCGAGTATGGACATAGGAAAGAGCTTGACACAATAATTAGATGGACGCAATAAGGAGATTGACCAAGTAATCAGCTGGACACAAACTAGGGAAAATAAAAATTAGCCCTTATGACTCCTTATGATTCCTCTTTGACCCTCTATAGCTCAGAAACAGTAAGAGCTACGCCCAATCCATTGACATGATGCTGAAAGCTTATATCAAGAGGAATCAAAAGAAAAAAATCCCATCGAAATGCGATGAAAAATAAAAATTTAAGGTAATCTGTAAATTTACGATTTTGGCCCCCTTCGGCCCCTCATAGCTCGGAACGGCAAGAGCTATGTCAAATCCGTTGAAAAACTACTGAAAGCTTGCATCAAGTAGAATCCAAAGAAAAAAATCCCATCGAAATCCGACGAAAAATAAAATTTTTAGGTTATCTGTAAATTTACGATTTTGCCCCCTTCGGCCCCTCATAGCTCGGAAATGGTAAGAGCTATGCCAAATCCGCCGACATATAACTAAAAGCTTACATAAAGAGGAATAAAAGAATAAAATCCCATCGAAATTCGATGAAAAATTAAAATTATAGGTTATCTGTAACTTCACAATTTTGGCCCCTTTCAGCCCCTCATAGCTCCGAAACGGTAACAGCTACGCCAAATCCGTTAATACTGAAAGCTTACATCAAGAGGAATCCAAAGAGAAAATCCCATCGACATCCAACGAAAAATAAAAATTTTAGGTCATCTGTAAATTTACAATTTTGGCCCCTTCAGCCCCTCATAGCTCGGAAACGGTAAGAGCTACGCCAAATCCGTTGACATAGCACTGAAAGCTTACATCAAGAGGAATCCAAAGAAAAAAATCCCATCGAAATCCGATGAAAAATAAAATTTTTTGGTTATCTGTAAATTTACGATTTTGGCCCCCTTCGGCCCCTCATAGCTGGGTAAGGAAACAAGTTACCAAAAATCTAATAGTAGAGCACCACGATAATTTTTCATTAGGAATCCTTTGGAAAAAATTGCATCAAAATCGGACTAAAAATAAAAAAATTAAAATTTTGAAATTCGCCCGTTTTGGGCCCCATTTATCTCGTGAACGGTACATGCCACGTGAAATCCGTTGGCATACTCCAGATTGGAAATTTTCTAAGGAGTTTACTGAAAGAAACCCCATAAAAATCCGATAAATAATAAAAATTCTACAGTCAAATATGTGAAAACAACCAATTTAACCCCTTTTGGCCCCTTTTCTAAAACGGGCGGGACCAGGAACATAAAATTAAAGCCCGGGCTAAAGCATGTGCAAAGAAACATCATACTAAAATTTGAAAATGATCTGTTCACTGGAACCAAAGTTATGCTGTCCACAGACACAAAAATACCCAATTTTACCCCTTTTTGGCCCCTTTTTCTGAAACGGGTGGGGCCATAAACCCGAAATTAAAACCCGGGATAGCCATTATGCCAAGACACCACATACTGAAATTTGAAGATAATCCGTCCACTAGAAACAAAGTTATGCTGGCCACAGACGCCGACGCCGACGCCGACGCCGACGACTGCGCCATACCATAATACGACCGCAAAATTTTTGCGGTCGTATAAAAAACTGATAAGTTAGAAAGTGATCCAAGTTTCTTATTTAATAAGAATTAACAGCCACAACAATCTTCATTTTCGCCATTTGTTGCCATTTGTTGCAGGGATGGGGTAAATCTAAAGACTTAAACTGTCTCACAGAGCTGATTGAGTTGCAGACTGACAAACGAAATTAACAGTGAGATACTGAACTTCTAAATTCTGACCAATCAAAATCTGAAATATTAGCTGTACAACTACACCAGGTGAAAAAAAAATATCTTGAAAGTTTTGGTTGGAATCGGACCGTTAGTGTGGGAGGAGCTGCGGATTTAAAACCTTCAAACGACGCAGGACGAAGACGACGTAAGACAAAAATAAAAAATCCTTTTACGTCGCATCTGGTAACAGCAATGGACACGATAAAAGTCGTAATTTGCATGTGTAAAGGCAATAAACTTTTAATTGTATATTTTACCAATCGGTAGAAAATTGAAGAGCTTTCTATATAGCTCAAGACAAATAAAATTTACACAAGAGGCTCTCAAGAGCCTGTATCGCTCACCTGACCATAGTATTTTCAGTGTAGATCTTTAAACGATTTCCCATGGGGTCCTAGGATAAACAATGTTCCCCGCTGACTGCCATCTTAGATGCTATGCGGACATCCAGACACATTTTATGAAGGGGACCAAGTAAGGACCATTGTGACTAAGTATGATTCCAATTGGCCATGTACTTTCAGAGGAGAAGATCTTTGAATATGTTCCCCTATAGGGTCCAATGTTAAAAACATGTTCCCTCCTGGCGGCCATCTATGATATATGATGTGGACTTGCTGAACACATTTTTAAAAGGGGCCACCTATGGACCATTGTGACTAAGTTTTGTTCCAATTAGCACAGTATTTTCAGAGGAGATTTTTGCAATATTGTCCAATTTTGGACCAAGTTCCCGCTGGCGGCCATCTTGGATGACGTGCAGACTTGCCGCACAAAATTTTCAAAGCGGACCACCGAAGGACTATTGTGACCAAGTTTGGTTCTAATTGGCGCAGTAGTTTCAGAGATCTTTGAATGCTTTCCCATAGGGTCCAATGTTAAACTGCGTTCCCTGCTGGCGGCCATCTTGGATATGATACAGACTTGCCAGACATTTTTTTTTAAATGGGCCTCCTAAGGACCATTGTGCCCTACATTGGTTCCAATTGGACCAGTGGTTTCAGAGGAGAAGATGTTTGAATGAAAAGTTTACAATGGACAGACCACTGTCGGCAAGAAGATCTCCATGGCATAGCCATGCAGCCAGCTGAAAAGTTATACATGCTTTGAAGCTTAGATGCCACTTCAATATTAAATGAGAGAGATACTTGCATTATGGGCAAGCAAACAGAACTAAAGAAAACAATATAAACTTATATACAATTATTATTAAATTGTGAAATAAATATAGTTTATGAGAGTATATTTGCAAAGAAATGTAAAAATCTGTACAAAAACACTTTTTTGCTCTTGATTATGTAGCAAATAATTATTTCTCATAAAGTGATAGCAGGGAATTTCTCTAAAACTCAAGAGAGAAAAGTAAACCAAAGAAGAGTAAAGGGAAATAACCCATAACCATATGGAATTGAAAAAAAATGTTTGGTGAAAAAAAAGTCAATAACTACAACACAGGCAGTTGGATTTTCTTCAAAATTTCAAAGTAGGTAGATCTTGATATGCTGAACATTTTTCAAATTTACACTTCACCTCTATCTGTTACAGTTTTTGAAATAAAAAATAAAAAATGCATAAATTTTGAAAATTTAACGGAAAAGGGGCTATAACTCTGAGACGGTTTTTCCGATTTTCTTCAAAATTGCAGGGCAGATAGATCTCGTCATTCTGAACAATTCTACCCCCATGTCAGATTTTTGATATCTGCAACGGTTTTGAAGTTATTTGCCAAAAACAGCATTTTTTCCCTATGTTCTATTTTTAGTAACAGCGGCCATGTTGTTCGGTCCTCGG